>CM075505.1:5505000-5795000 GCA_037950675.1 Hypophthalmichthys molitrix
CCTGCTATAATGGAAAATCTACCCAATTTTTTATATAAACAGAAACATTTAGCGGGATAACCTGGCTTCTTGATACTCCCCTGCTTCAGAGCGGTCATAGTTAATGATATGCTAAAGCTCACCCACACATTGACATGATTGGTTACAAGGTGACTGGTGACGTCACAAACACCATTGATTTCAAACCGCGTTTTTGAAACTGTCTTTAGATCACTGCAGTTTTAAAAAGAAAATACTCAGCAACGGGGTTGACTTATGAATTTGCACATGGTTTGTCTTAAAGCATATTAAAAACACCACATAGACATATAAACAACATTAAAAACTTGTTTTTCCACCACAGGGGGAATTTAAATATATCTTTAGTTGGACCTCAGCACTACTTCCACACAATTAAAGTGCATTAAGTACAAAATTAGTTAATTAGTAAACCAGTTTAGTATACCAAAAGTACAATTGCATAGTATTTGTATTTAGCACATGAATATGTAAATGTATTTGCAGTATACTTAGTACAAAATAAATGTATTTCAAATACATTTTAGTATTTTTTTTTTTTTAGGGAACAGGTAGGTAGCAATGCATTTTATGATTTTTGTAGAGTTTCCGTTTAATAACATTACAGAAATTACTATAATGTTATCAGAATTTTGAAAGGTTCAAAATAAATGAATAGCTCTTTAGCCTTTTATTTCCATCCTGTTATGTTCCATACTGTTAGACAACCTGTTAATTACTTGCCACTGTATAAATAATCAACACTTAATTAAAGAGCTGGAGCTCGACCAGAACATGTTGCATTTCTGATAGTATGCTAATATCAACACTCCCTTTAATTATAACACAAGCATATTCTTTTTCTTTCTTTTTTTTTTTTTTAAAAACTTGATGTACTAAAACAACTTCTAAAACTGAAATAAAAATGCAAAAACACTACACAGTCATATACTAAAATGCCAAAAGCACATAACAAAATTACAAAAAAACAAAAATCCAAATGAAAACAAAACAGAAAAAAAAAAAAAAAAAAAAAAAACTCAGGTGCACTTGTGATTTTTGACTTTCCTTTATCCTGTAGATCTTCAACTTTGCCATAAAACAATCACTGGTCCCATCAAAACGCTGGTCCCAAGGTATGAGGGGTATTTACCGATGCACGCCTCCATTCACTAGCCCTCCCATTGTTAATTGAATTGATCGGCCTGTAAATCCGTGGAGACCTCTCACTTATTGGACTAATTAGTCTTCTATTGAACTCTGAATTAACAGAGCATCATCCCTCAAAATTGCTCCTTCTGCATGCAGCACGGCTGCGGTTTCTGAATGCGTCAGAGTCAGAATTAGGCTAAACTGTGGCATTTGCTCAGATTTGCTCTCTTGTTCACGCTGCACATCAGCGAAAATAGAAACGATTTTAGCGGAAAGGTCAATAACACCCTGTGGATGGGAGCTGCTCTAATTCTTTAGTTCTGGTGCCCACGTGGTGATGGTTGTGTTATATCATACACGACTTTGAGTTCTGAGAGGAGAGATTCTGAGTGAGTGAGTGAGTGAGTGAGTTTGAACGAGCTGGAGAGCCATGACAGTCGGATGGGAGATCTCAGCAGACGGTCATATCGCCCATAATTGCGGGGTGCTAATGAGAGTGTAACTTAATGACCCACGTAATGGCTCAAAATATCATGTCTGCGATCATCCGCTGATTTGAACTGTTCTAATCGTTTCGCTGAGGAAAAGTTACTAGTTTCCACTAGGTTGCTGTGGCATATGATTAACGTCACAGTTCAGTACACGCTCACATTACACCAGATCTCAATGAGCCAACATAAGCAGGACAACTGCACATCTGCGTGTGTTGGGATTTTTTTCCTTTTTTTAGCAAGCCAGTGAAATGACAGCTTTGGTGAAATCTGTCCGAGTTGCTTGTGTGGCTTCCTCACTTTGGTAATGCACCAAGTTTTCTTGTGGTGCATGGGATATGGTTTATGAGTTTTTTTTTTGGGGGGGGGGGGGGGGGGGGGGCATAGGCTGATAGTTTTTCTCACCAAAAGGTACGTAGGCACCTATTGTAAACGTTGGCATTCTTGTTCTTGTTCTTCTTGTTCTTGTTCTTCTGCTCTGGAAGTCCATGGCAGCGCATTGATCGGGCTGTTGAGGCCAGTTTGAACTGTCACCATAGCAAATTTGGAGTCTTTATTATTTTTTCCTGATTCCTTGGCTCAAGGCAATTCGATTGCGCCCTATAACATAATTTTTCTTCATTAAAATTTTCTAGCCGTTTTGAAAAAACAGTTTTAAAAAAACCTACTTTTTCGAACTCCCCCTAGGCCGATGCTCCGATTTTACCGAAAATTGAACTAGATAATCTTCAGACCATGCCAACAAAAGGTTATGGAATTCAAGTTGATTTGTCAAACCATTTTTGAAAAACGTGTGAACGAATTTTACGTAGAGCTTGCGAAAATAGATAGATCTCCTCAACGCTTTATCGTATTCAGACCAAACTTGGTCTTTGTCATCACACGCATGACCTGCATGACATTTCGGTGCAGCGCCATCTACTGGTCCGGAGATACGAAAAATGGCTGTTTTTGCTTATAACTTCTGAATGGTTTGTCCAAAAGTAGTAAGATTCTCGTTAGATTTGGGCCGTCATGGCAAGTTGAATGATATCCAGTTTTCCCATATCGGCCATTTTGGGCATGGACCATTTTGAATTTTGTAGTAAAATGCTGTATTTTATGAACGCACAAACGTATCATTACGGAACTCGGTATGGGTCATCGGCAGATGCCCTGAAGGAGTCTGAGAAGTTTCCTACCTAGTGCCACCTAGTGGTGAAAACAATATTTACATGCTTATAACTGTGGATGTGGATGTGGTTGACTTACACTACCAGTCAAAAGTTTGGACACGGTAAGATTTTTAATGTTTTTAAAAGAAGTTTCGTCTGCTCACCAAGGCTGTATTTTTTTAATTAAAAATACAGTAAAAACAGTAATATTGTGAAATATTGTTACAGTTTAAAATAACTGTTTTCTGTTTGAATATATTTTATAAAGTAAAGTATTCCTGTGATCAAAGCTGAATTTTCAGCATCATTATCCAGTCTTCAGTGTCACATGATCCTTCAGAAATCATTCTAATATGATGATTTGCTGCTCAAGAAACATTTATGATTATTATCAATGTTGAAAACAGTTGTGCACTTTTTTTTTTTTTTTTCGGGATTCCTTGATGAATAGACAGTTCAAAAGAACAGCATTTATCTGAAATACAAAGCTTTTGTAACATTATACACTACTGTTCAAAAGTTTGGGGTCAGTAAGAATTTTTATTTTTTTGAAAAGAAATTAAAGAAATTAATACTTTCATTCAGCAAGGATGCATTAAATCGATCAAAAGTGACAGTAAAGACATTTATAATGTTACAAAAAATTATATTTCAAATAAATGCAGTTCTTTTGAACTTTGTATTCATCAAAGAATCCTGAAAAAAAAAATATTGTACACAAATATTTTGTAGAATTGTACACAATAAATGTTTCTTGAGCAGCAGATCATCATATTAGAATGATTTCTGAAGGATCATGTGACACTGAAGACTGGAGTAATGATGCCTTTGATCACAGGAATAAATTACTTTATAAAACATATTCAAACAGAAAAAAAGGTTATTTTAAATTGTAATAATATTTCACAATATTACTGTTTTTACTGTATTTTTAATTAAATAAATGCAGCCTTGGTGAGCAGACGAAACTTCTTTTAAAAACATTCAAAATCTTACTGTGTCCAAACTTTTGACTGGTAGTGTATTTTCACGGGAGTCAACTCCTTGGATTCCTGAACTCTTGTTGAAACATATTTTGTTGATCCTGGAACAACATTCATGTCTGAAAATTTTAGTCTTAACCCTATTCCTACCCCTAAACCTAATCCTACCCATAACTTATCCCTAAAATCAGAGGGGAAAGATATGTGAATAACATTGATGTAGAAGCACCTAACCCTGGTTGCAAGCCTAAACTTGACATAAACGGTAAACTTGTTCCTCAAATCTGATTGGTTGATTGAAATGTTGTTCCAGGATCAACAAAGATGTTGATCCAGGAACATGTCTTACTTGGCAAAATCATGGTGACCATTGGGGAAAGAAATAACAAGAAAATGTAAATAAAAGATTAAGGTCTTTCTTCACTTATGGACATGTGTGAAATTTCCACTGTTAGACAAATATATATATTTTTTTTAATCTATTGAATATATTTCACACATGTCCATAGCTGAAGAAAGACCTTAATGTTTTATTTACATTTTCTTGTTATTTCTTTTCCCAACAGATGAAAGCTCCTACCTCTTACTGTAGTGAAAGCTCTTTTTCACCCTCCCTCCTACTGTATCTCTCAGTGGATCCAGCTCCTTACGGAGATCTTTATTTGTTGTTAGGCTCTGAACAAAGAAGCAGTTGCTGTATAACGGCAATTAATTTTGCTATGGTAATGTGAGCAGCACCTGTGCACATGAGGAATTAGACAACAAAATATTGTAAAAGTGCAGCCAATTAAGGCCTGCTCCCATTCTTTCTTTGAACTTAGTAGGTGAGACGAAGATCCATTTCATTAAGCAAAAAGCTGCAATTTAAGAGTGCCATAAATAAATGTTCATTAGTTTTAAAGGAAACAATGAATGAAAGCTTGGATCAAAGTCTGTGAATGCATTATTTGAAGAGCCGATGGGAGGCAAGGTGTACCGCAGGGGTTGTTGACAACATCTTATTGCTGCTGATTTGTCATTTTAATGCAAGACACGTGTTTGAGAAGGAAATGACCCATGCTGGGGGGAGTTCCCACTGCACATCTGCATTTCCTACAAATTGTTTGTAAAGATGGTACACCTGAGCCTTTGCAAACATTCACTTTGCATCCCGTGGCCCTGCTGAGGTGAGGACGTTGACCTCCATCTGCAGCTGAACAGGTTCTGGTTAAAGATTTGTTAAGGATGTTCTGGGTGAACTGTGAGGTTCCTTCAAAGGAAGCTGCTCACGCATTCTCCGAAGTTCAATTGAATGATGGTTGAGCTGCAGCCTCATGAATTGCAAAAGCAAAGCAAGTACAGAAATCCTCTGAATCGTCTGAATCTCTGCTTTGAATTCACTTGGAGAAACATCCCACAATCCCATTTCACCTTGAGAATAATCAGTTGTGTTGTGCTCTGACACTATGATTCGTTTAGCATAGTTTTAAAGGCTTTTAATGCCAATTGTTTTTAATTAATGTTGCAAGTCCGTTCAGCCCACTCCAATATTTCAAGCAGCAGAAATATTACCCTCTAATGCTGATGAATTATCTCTTTTATAATGAAATCAGAATTTTTCCTCCTCTAGGTCATAGAACTGTGTGCTACACTTTGCCTGAAAGAAGTGTTTTGGATTGAGCAAGCAAAAATTATTTTACATACGCTATATTTTACAGTTTATAAGTACTTATTCTCAATCACTGTCATTTATGTATGTATGTTTGTATGCATGTATGTATGTATGTATATACATAAATTAGCTTTTTGATCTGTATTTGTATTCTCAACAAGGATTAAATATGCTTTAAACAACTGATGTGGATAAAAGCCTTTTCTTGTTTTATCTCTCCTATTTTAACTTCCTGGTGATCTGTTTTATTTTATTTTATTATTTTAGTTTAGTTTAGTTTATATTATTCATTTTATATTTTATTTTTTTATTATCTTATTTATTCATTCATTCATTCTTTTTATTTTATCTTTTTAAGACACTTTCTTATTTCTTAGCATACATAGTACATGCTCTATATTCTAATTGGATGATAAGTAAACATACATATTAAATAATAATAATAATAATTATTATTATTATTATTATCCACATGACTGTTTATTGAGCTTTGTTATACTCTACCTTTTTAATTCTTCAAGAAATTAATACTTTTATTCAGTAAGGAAGCATTAAAGTGATTAAGTGACAGAAAACACTTTTACATTGTGACAAAATATTTCTATTTCTAATCAATGCTGTTCTTTTGAACTTTCTATTCATCAAAGAATGATGGGGGAAAAAGTAGCACAGTTTCCACAAAAATATGAAGCAGCACAACTGTTTTCAGCATTAAAGGCACAATTTGTAGGATTTTTGGATTAAAATATCCAAAAACCACTAGAACAATGCTATATATTTTGTTGACTTTTGTATGTACATTATTCCAAATCTTTCCAAGAATGTTTAAATCCATAATTAAATAAGCAATTTTTAACCAGGGCATGGACATGTCCGACTGTACGTGCATTGCCTATCAGTGACATCATACCCGCGTTACCCTTGATTTTATCTTGTAGAAACCATGGAAACACCAAAGACACTTTAATATATTACACGTTTTATTAGACAAAGGAACAACTGTTTGGTTACATTTATAGACAGAAAACAAATTATTGTTATATAGCTCAACACTTTTAGTCTTACTATTTAAATCTAGTTTTCTTGATTTTCCGCAAGTACCATGCTTTTACCATGCCTCAGAAAAAAAAAAAAAAATATATATATTTATTAATCATTATTTTGTCAAGTAGCTAACATAACAATCAGATGCAGCTTTATTTTTAGTAACAGCATAATACAGCATTTTCTCCATCATACATTTGTATTTAATCGCATGCCATTTATCAGCATAAGCCATCCTGCATTTATTAATATGATATTCTAAAATTGATATAGCTTACTGCAGTGTGCAACAAGTCTCTCACATCGTTCGCTCGGCAGCAACACACTCAAATGTATCTAATATGATAAACAGCGCTGCGTTACCCCACAAACGTTTGACCGGAAGAAGCAGAAGCGGCACTGTGGCATAATAAAAGTTCCTCTGCTGTCAAGACGTGCCGCGCTCGTCTCTCATTAGCAATCGCTCTAGCGCCTCATATAGCACCCAGAGCACTCAACCCCACTCTGCTTCATACTACAGTAAAGTTAATAATCTAATCCATGAACATGATTTCTGCCTGAGTCCTATCCCGATTCTTTTCCTCCGGCTGTGAGGTGAAGACGACATATCCCAAGATTCCGCGCTCAAACTCTGCGTCATCAAGCTACGCCTGTGTTTTGAATAGGCGACTTCTATCGGCAAAAATTCTACATAATGTTCCTTTAATAGTACTAGGAAATGTTTATTTAGCAAATCATCATCTTCGAATGATTTCTGAAGGATCATGTGACTCTGTAGACTGGAGTAATGATGCTGAAAATTCAGCTTTGCATCACAGGAATAAATTACATTTTAAAATATATTCAAATACAAAACAGTTTTTGAATTTTAAATTGTAATATTTCACAATATTGCAGCCATGGTGAGTATACAATGGGGGGAAAAAGTGTTCTCAGGCACTAAAGTGGAATAAAATTGATTATATATATATATATATATATATATATATATATATATATATATATATATATATATATATATATTTTTTTTTTTTTTTTTTTTTTTTATTTTTTTTTTCAGTCAAACCAAAATTTATTCAGAGACCTTGAACATTTCATTCATTAATACAGTTTATTCACTATAGTTTAAAAAAATGGTAATACAATATGACAAGATCTCAGAGTTAAACTGTGTCAGAAAAAAAAAATCGTAATTAAGTCAAATAACACTTAAGCAAAACATGGTCAGGTCATAGTGTCTGAATAATTTTTGATTCCAAATTTTTTTATCAGTTTTACTGGTAGTCCACTGTATGAAGAATTTTTGGGTATAGTATGTCACAATATATATATATATATATTATATATACAGTCAAACAAAAACAGTCAAACAAAAAATTATTCAGAAACTATATATATATATATATATATATATATATATATATATATATATATATACATATATATATATATATATATATATATATGTGTATATATATATATATATATATATATATATATATATATACACATATATATATATATATATATACACATATATATATATATATATATATATATATATATATATATATATATATATATAGTTTCTGAATAATTTTTTGTTTGACTGTATATATAATCAATTTTATTCCACTTTAGTGCCTGAGAGCTCCCATTACTTGTGGTAAAAGCATATAAAAGCTATAGCTGCTTTTTGCTTTATTGTTCTCTCATCTTTTCTTCCTCGCTTTGATGTGTCTTACTGCATTGTTTTCTGTAAGGATGATTTTGTGTGTTTGGGGTGCAAAACTGTCATCTTTCCCCAAGCATTATCTGCAGCTTTTACAGTATTTTGTTTTTTTAAAAGTGGACATTTTATGTTATATTCCTGAAATCCATAACATTAGCGAGAGTTTCGGCTTATCTAAAAAGGTAGAGAATTCGGTCGCGCACCAGTCATCGCCAGTATGCTTCTCAGCCTTCTTTTATGCCGAATAAAAGGCTTTTCATTCCACTTGAACCCCAAAGGATGAGTCCCCTCATACACTGTGAGAAACTCTGCACACTTAAATAGAGGGGCCAAAAATACCGTCGAGGCCCTATGTTTAATTGCTTGGTATTATTGCAATATGTCTATCCTCTCTGGGTGCTGGTCTCCCTCAACCCTCTCAGCAGGCGGCACATGGCTTAATTGAATTCCAGAAAAAGGCAAGCCCTCCTCCCTGTCCTGGGGAATCCAAAATGGAGCTCTCGCTTTGGTCTACAGCAACAGGGAGCTGTCCTTGGTTCTGAAAAGCTGGCTGCGTGTCAAAGCCGTGTGGCGCGCAGTCTCCGTTTTTCTCTGCCCTAATAATGGATCTCATAGCGGTGGGAAGTTCCTAATTTGGCATTTCCACAATTCACTGGCCAGACCGTTGGCAGTTAGCACAGTCTGAATGGGTGAAATGCAACTATTGTTAGTAAATGCAGGGAACAACAGCTGTCTGGAGCATTTTGTGTCAATAGCTTTTGAAATTACAATCACGGTTAGCACCCTGATTAGTTCTTGTTTTATTTAGCTGGGTTAATTAGGAGATCAGTAATGAATAATCTGTCAGAGGATTTGTTTTCAACAGCTAAATTATAATAACCTTTAAGGTCATCGTCTGAGCACTATTTGTAAATCTGTGGATTTATCAGGATTACTGGCTAGGTTCAGTTTCTGACAAGAGACTTTGCATGCTATTTCACCGTGTAAAAGGGATATAGGTTATTGAATCGCCTATAAATTAGGTGAGGTTTGGCCTTTCGACTCAGAGTAAAATTTAATTAAATTAAATACAAATAAATGACTCATAAAGGCCACTTGTAATGCTTTATTGATAGGATTAGTTCTTGGTTAGTTTCCAGTGTTAGGCACACAGGACACAGGACATTGCAAAAAATTGAGATTTATTCTTGTTTAAGAAAGGAGCACAAGGGAAATTTTTAGCAATGACCCGATCTCTCCGTTCCATCTTTGGGACTTTAACACCTGAGCAGCAGAACCGCATGCAAATGAATCCCTTAATAGTCATTTATCACCATTTCTGAAACCTAACGAACCAATCTCCGTAGAAGTGTGCTTCTGAAAATTAATATCAAGTATTAATTAAGAAAACTAATATGAATTCTGTGTCAGAAAATCGTGTTCTCTTTTCACATTCACCAGGGGAAAGAAACTCCCTATTTCTGATACTCTGGTGGTAAAACTATATCACAGTCACATGAATATACCACATGATAAATCATACTGAAATGCTAGACATGAAGTTTCAGCGATAGTTGATTAACTCAAACATAGTACATTACATTCATGACAGGTGCAGCCGTTAAAAAATAAATAAATACATAAATAAATACTACTGCATGAATGTGCAGAAAGAACGTATCAAGTCCTAATGTTACAACATTTTTTTTTTTTTTTCAATCTAGTTCATTCATATTTAAACATTCTGCAAAATGCTGAATTTATACTTGTGTTCAACAACTTTTAAAATGTTCCTTAATATCAATAAAGTCCCATTCAGACATTTAAATCAGCAAATCTGAGAATTAGGTGAACCTACACTCTTAAAAATAAAGGTTCTTTATTAGTTCCATGAAGAACCTTTAACATAAAAGGAAACTTTCCATTGCACAAAAGATTCTTTATAGTTAAAAAGAAAAGGTTCTTTAGATTATCAAAATGTCCTCACCAGACGCGATGCGATAAGATTCCAGTGATGAGCAATTCGACTGTTCACACTAGACGCGACAATGAGAAGCGATAAAATCAATCAAAAACTACAGCCAATCAGAAGAGACTGTGGGCGGGTTCTCTTGGCAAGACACAATAAAATGGGAAAGTACATAGTAAAATTCATAAATATTACACCATTTAAACATTATTTAAAGTACATATGGAGTGACTGAACCAATCTTTGTTAATACACTTGTTTGTTCGCATTGAGTTGACAGTTTGAACATTCTTGTGCCCATTTATTTATTTTCAAGATCTGAGGTGAATTAGACAGTATTGTTTTCATTACAGCTAAAAAGCTGGGAACACAGAACGATATTCAAACTCACATTAGATGCTTCTGACATTAAATAAAACACATGAGCAATACCTGATATTATCATTGCCATAATTTGTGTTGCTGTTTCAGCCGCAATGAAATAGAAACCGTTTCTGAAATAGAATCGTTGCGTGTCGCCGTCACGGCTGGTTAGAACAAAAAACTCTGATTAACATGGAAAAGATACATTTTATCGTGTGTCGCGGCGTGTCTGGTTAGGACAGGGTAGAAGAAATAAAGCTTATTTTAAGAACTGTTCATTGAAAAGTTATTTGGGGAACCAAAAATGTTTAATCTATGGCATTTTTAATAATAATGCTTTAAATACTACTACTAATAATAATAATAAACTACTGCTTGAATTACTCTGAATCCCTCTTTCTAGTATTATTTTATTTTTAAGGTGTTGTGTGCCATTTTCTTTTATTCCAGTTTAATACTTCTAGATTCAATAATAATCATTTGTTGGCTGATCTGTTTGCAACCAACCAATGATGTGACCATGACCAGGGGGTGTGTTCGAGAAACCATTTTCATTATATTAGCAGTTTCATTTGGTAATGTTCATTCGATGTTAAGGTAACACTTTACAATAAAGTTTATTAGTTAACATTAGTTAACATGAACTAATAATGAACTGCATTCACAGCATTCATTAATCTTTGTTAATGTTAATTTCAATATTTACTAATGCATTATTAAAATCAAGAGTTGTATTTGTTAACATTAGTTAATGCACTGTGAACTAACATGAAGAAACAATGAACTGCTGTATTTTTATTAACTAACTTTAACAAAGATTAACAAATACAGTAACAAATGTATTGTTCATGTTAGTTAATACATTAACTAATGTTAACAAATGAACCTTATTGTAAAGTGTTACCGCTTTAAAGATCTGAATTCTAAAACACAAAAGGGTTGGATGAGGTGAACCTATCTGAAGAATATCTTTCACTTTTTCTCTCTGCATCAGTGGGATCTGGTGGAGGATGCAATGGCTCTTTAAAGAGTCTTTTAATCGTAGAAAGACAATTGAGTGTGATTCAGCCTCTCAGGGGGATGTTTAGCTGTGTTTAGGGCCCTCCACTGTGCCATGGGTTCTAATTAATGATGCGATCTGAAGTGTTTTAGCACATAAATAATCATGTGTTGACATTCAAAGAAGAATGTCAGCTTCTGTGCTAAGCAAATATTCCTTTCTTGGAAAGCCTGTTGAAGTTCTGGGCACATTCAATTTTTATTTGGGTTTTATCCTTGTGTGTTAGTTATTTTTCATCTCCTATTCACAAAACTTCAGCTAGTTATTTTGCAATATTTACTAAAATTACAATATTCTTCTTCTTATGAGAGAAAATGGAGCTGCTTCATTCAATAAAACATGCGATTATTTCCAGATATTTAGTTTAAAGTCACCATGAAATCAAAATGGAAAATTCTTATTTTTCTTTGGAATATTGCAGTATTTATTGTAAATGATTTATTTGTTCACATGTGCCCTCATAATATTTCAACAAAACTCTTTCTACCTTCCCTCTTGCAGCGACATCTCTTCTCTTCTCTGATGATGTGTTTACTGGTGTTAGGGCGGGACAACCTGTCACTCATATGAAATCCACCAATAGCAAAACACAACCATCCAATCGATTCCCGATGGACAAAATAAAGCCCCATCCTATGTTTTTTCTTTTTCTTTTCTTGTTCGAGAAGCCATTTCACTCGGATATATGTTACAATAGGGAAGAAAAAGATTATTGAAACCTTCTTGTCATGTTGGTTAATTTTTAAGAACTAGAAACTAAAACAGAAACTAAGTTAAATGATAGTCTTTTTTGTCACAGACAAAACTGTGCTATGCATGTAATGTAAGACAGTAATCAAAATGTGAGGATTGGACTGTCATTCTTTAGATTCCAAAAAGACTTTTTGGCAAAGTCTCCATTCCTTAAAGAAATCCATCACATGAAACAGAGACTCAAACAAAAAGGCAAGCGCTACTATTAAGTTTTCATGAATATATTTCTAAAAGTTTCTTAAGAAGACACTCAAAAAAGGGAAAACTAAATGGATTTCAGGAATTGAATTACACAGTGATCTCAATCGATCAATTCTCTAGTATTAAGAACACCTTTCAGAATATAATCTTTGTCTCTTTCATCTTCATGTGAATTAAAAGTATCAAAGCCTCCTTCCAAAACTCTGATTAAAGTGTGAATTTTGTTCTAATTGAGAAATAGGAAATTCAATTTTAATATGAAAGGGTACACTAATAGGTGCTCTGAGATAGACAGATAACTCCTTAATAATGCCCTTAAGCACAAAAATCAAATATGATAAGGTTATGCAAATAGATGTAAGAATGATTGAGATTTCACTCAATTAATAAGGCCCCATGAGACATCTGCTCATGCATATGCACCCTAGGCAGAGGTTACGCCTTCTGCCATCCCAACTCTTGCAAATCGTTATCCCCGATTGAACTTTCCAATAGTGTTTATGCATTAAGCAGCGAACTAAGCTCTCGGTTTCTTTCGTCATCATAAAAGAAGAAACGGCAGCTCTTGACTCAAGATGACATCAAAACTGTCATGTAGCTCTTGGCTGTGTTTGCCTTGCTGAAACATAGGGGAATTTCTTTTTCTCAGGCAATAAATATAAATCGCGGACAGGCAGCAAGTATTGCACTCCGCTTTACCTCTTCAGCTCAATTGTCCAGGGACGCTGGGCTTGATATCAGTGCTCTCACCTCTATTGACTGAAGCCTGTCTCTCTGCTTTTTAGACTCACTTAAGAGTCACTACATGCACTCTGCTGCTGGAAAAACTCTGATCAAAGTAAACACAGGAAATAGCTTTCAATATAACTTTTTGGATCAAGTTTAGTGGTTTTGTTGTTTTTCAAATAGATTGCATAAGAAATCGTACTGTTTCCTACATAAACTAAATGAAAAACAGTAATATTGTGAAATATTAATACAATTTAAAATAACTGTTTTCTGTTTGAATATATTTTATAAAGTAATTTATTCCTCAAAGCTGATTTATTGATCAAAGCTGAATTTTCAGCATCATTACTCCAGTCTTCAGTGTCACATGATCCTTCAGAAATTATTCTAATATGCTGATCTGCTGCTCAAGAAACATTTATGATTATTATCAATGTTGAAAACAGTTGTGTACTTTTTTTTTCAGGATTCCTTGATGAATAGAAAGTTCAAAAGAAGAGCATTTATCTGAAATACAAAGCTTTTGTAACATTATACACTACCGTTCAAAAGTTTGGGGTCAGTAAGAATTTTTTTTTTTTTTTTTTTTTAAAGAAATAAAGAAATTAATGCTTTTATTCAGAAAGGATGCATTAAATCGATCAAAAGTGACAGTAAAGACATTTATAATGTTAGAAAAGATTATATTTCAAATAAATGCTGTTCTTTTGAACTTTCTATTCATCAAAGAATCCTGAAAAAAAAAATATATATATATTGTACACAAATATTTTCTACAATTGTACACAATAAATGTTTCTTGAGCAGCAGATGAGCATATTAGAATGATTTCTGACGGATCATGTGACACTAAAGACTGGAGTAATGATGCTGAAAATTCAGCTTTGATCACAGGAATAAATTACTTTATAAAATATATTCAAACAGAAAACAGTTATTTTAAATTGTAATAATATTTCACAATATTACTGTTTTTACTGTATTTTTAATTAAATAAATGCAGCCTTGGTGAGCAGACGAAACTTCTTTTAAAAACATTAAAAATCTTACAGATTCCAAACTTTTGACTGGTAGTGTATATTTACAATTGACATTTCTAAAGTTTTGAACATACCAATGCCTTTACCCTTAAACACATACCTCCGGTCTTTATCAGCCCATCATTTACTGTATGAATATGTAATAATTGGTGAAACATTCATGCATTTAGGGGTTAAATTCTGTCTGCATTATCACAAGTGTTCATATTTCCTCCTTAAATGTAAATATATAAAAATTGAGAAGTAGAATGTGTGATTTATTATTCTATTCTTCTTATTCAAATACTGCTTGCAAAAATGTATGAGTTGCCGTCACTCTATGGTAGCAAGAAAATGAACAAAGCTGGCCTCTCATGTGTGGTGATAAAATTAGCCCTTTAACAGTAGACTACACACAGACTACAGAAATAGATGGGAATTTGCCAAATCAAGACATTGTGTGAATCATTTAGCTGCTGGAACAGGTGGTCTTCATACATACTTTAAAATATGAAATATTCACAGCTGCCAAAAAAAACCAAGCACTTATCATTTTGTTTCCACCAACTGAAGTATGTTGCTCATTAGTAATGTTTCACACCATATGGTTTAATTTGGATGATTAATATTGCTGTCTGATTCCAGCATTGTTTCATTGAGGTAATGACAAGTGGATGACTTTTTACAGTAACCAAGAGAGAAAGAGAGGATTATGGGAATTTTCCCCCTCCCCTCCATTCTGTGTTTCATAAATTGATGGCATTCCTCCTTACACTGACACTTATTATACCTTATTATTTTAAACAGGCTGATGATTGGCTCTCTTTCATACAGATAATCCTGTAAAGTTTTTCATAGTCATTTTTTTTTTTTTAAACCCAGAAACAGCATTCAGAGTTTTACGATTTTGAAAATAATAATAATAAAATGCATTTTATGAATAAGAATGGTAACACTTTAGTATGGGAAACACATTCACTATTAACTGTGACTTTTGCCTCAATAAACTCTTAATTTACTGCTTATTAATAGTTAGCAAGGTAGTTGTTGTAGCATTTAAGTTTAGGAATGGGGTAAGATTTAGGGATGTAGAATATGGTCATGCAGAATAAGGCATTAATATGTGCTTTATAAGTATTATTAAACAGCCAATATAGAAGCTTATAAGCAACTAGTTAAAAGTGAGAATTGTTCGCCATACTAAAGTGTTACCATAAGAATAAATATTATCTTGCATTATTTCTAGGTCACTAATGAAATCAGCACTTTTTGACCTTTGTACAAAAGGTCAAACTTTCTTGTTTCAGTTGAAATGCAAGATGCTCTTTAGTTCTGCTGGATATTGAGATCATCAGGTTTTGTTCATGTCAGCTGGAGTGCCTCTGTCATAAAGCAACTATATTATTCACAATACCTCTGTCACGGATTGTGTTGAAGATTAAGGTAATAAGGCCATCTTTAATAAATCCACAGGCAAATCCACATTAAGAGAGTAGCGTATCACACATCCAAACATTGACGAGACCCGACAACAATGAACAGAAACAAGTGAACTTAAATACACAGGCAAACAAGGATAAGAAACAAAATCAAATCTGTAACTAAGACTACAAACAAGGCAGGGCAAACGGTGAGAACAAAAACAAGGTTCAAACTGAGTGAAACTGTGACAATATGCCGCCCCAGGATTTTTCTCCAAATAGTGGACTTCAACGTCTACCAGCGGGTTGAAGGTCCAAATTGCAGTTTCAGTGCAGTTTCAAAGGGTTCTACACGGTCCCAGCTGAGGAATATGGGTCTTACATAGAGAAACAATCAGTCATTTTCTAAAATAAATAAATAAATAAAATAAAAATGTATATACTTTTTAACCACAAATGCTCATCTTGCACTAGGTCTGCGATGCGCCACACACTGTGTAATCATGTTGGAAAGGTCACGTGTGATGTATCATTTTTCAACTTCAAAATCGTCCGACATCATTGTTTCACCTTTTATTTATTTATTTATTTATTTTTTTGGTAAAGGCTGTTTGACTTATTTGACTTAGTCTTTGCACGTTCACTTTGTAAACACTTTGTGTTTTTAAAAAAAACTGTATAAATGCGATACCTACATGTATGTCAGCTGCATGACACATCTCCAAGGAATTAAAACTTTGTTCTAAAATAACAGTCACCTTAAATCGTGCCCCCAAAATATAGACACATTACAATATAGATTTAGTTTGCAATTTGAATTACTTTTATAACATCCCATGAGTCCTGATAAATGCAATTTCTACTTCTGAAGTACTTCTTTTTATAAAGAACACTGATTTCTCACATAACGCAGTGAAGCAGCCCCTGTATAGAGTGAATTATTGATTCTCGAGCCATTGATATCAACCAATTCAGCACCAGCGCCATGGACAGCACCTGGTAACGTCGCACTTAAGAAGATATACCTTAAGCAACCTCCTAAGGGATAGTTCGAGGAACACGCCTAGAAACGGTATATCTTCAGTTAAAGTCTACCTTTAGAGTCTTCGTAGTGCGCTAAGAGACAACGTTATCGGGAAATCCAGCCCAGGAAATTTGAATTCTGAAGTGAACTAATCCTTTAAAGGGAACTTAAAAAAAAAGGCAAACAAGGGTGATGAGACACACACAACTGAACTGAGTGGTGAAATCAAATCTGTAACTATGACAACAAACAAGGCAGGGAAAACGGTGAGAACGAAAACAAGGTTCAAACTGAATGAAACTGTGACAACCTCATGCTACTTCCTCATGGAAATGTGCATTACTAACTGTGCATTATTAACTTTTTCTCAGAATTGAGTTTTACCCTTTACAATAGCCTTAATCGGAAGCAAATATATATTTTAGAACGCTGCAAAATAAATGCATTGTACTCCATTACAGTTTTGTACAAAAATGCCAGCATAGGTTATTTTATATATAGTGACAACTGCGTTCACACAAAACTCTTACCCAGTGATTTCAGCAGTCTTTGAGCCTATTTCAATTGCTCAACAGAGCAGAGAGATCTCTTTTCTTTCTGAGTCCTCCCTATGAAATGAAACATTCATATCCGCTACATATTTCTTCATGCATGTCACTTTTTGTCTAAGACAGGCAGCTCTCCCTCAGTGCGGGCGGCCGCCAACCAATGCATCTGCATTTTTCCCTCCCCAGTCTTCTCCAAGCATATTAGATGATATTACCTCTCAAGGATGTCCTCGATACAGCGCTTATCACCATGGGGACTGTAATGGGGGGAGATAATGAGACCTGATTTATATTTCAAAGACTCTCCAGCGAGAAACTGATAAGAGACCTTGATAAAGGAGAATGATGCTGGGGAGGGAGGATGGAATATACAGAGGGAGGTTGAAGCTCATAGAGGGGTGACGGTGGTGAAATAAAGTGAAATATTACCTCTAACCTGTTGAGACACCATAGATCCTCTGTCTAACAGCATTATGAAAAAGAGGTAATTGCGGTAACATGATGGTCTGCAGGAAGGTTGGGCTCTAGTGGTCAAACGATTGGCTACCATAATGATGATATGTGTAATTATTGGTAAATGAGTTTTCACTCTTTCTATCGAAAACTACTAGCAGAAAATGAAGAGACGGAGTGTGAGAGTCCATTTTATTGAATCCCAATGGTCGTCAACGGCTGCACTAAAACAGCACGCTTGAGATATTAGATGGAGTAGGACCTGCTCACTTAAAGGGATGGTTTTTATTAAAATTATTATTAAATCATGAAATTTAAGTTGTTATTTATGGATAATCTCCTCCTCTAGTGAGCTGTTAACCACCATGTATCTTTGAGCCCATTTTGAGAACATAAAACGTGTGTATGCATTTACATTTCAACATTTACATTTCTGCATTTGGCAGACGCTTTTATCCAAAGCAACTTACATTGCATTATACTATACATTTGTATCTGAGTATGTGAAATCCCTGGGATCGAACCCACAACCTTGGCATTGCTAGTGCCATTCTCTAACCACTGAGCTACAGGAAAGCATGCACAGATCTGAACTTAGAGTGTGTGTATGCTAAAATCCACGCCAAAGTGCATATTTATAAAAACGGTCTTTGACGTGGAAAAGTGCTTAGCACACGTTAGGGTCTAAGCAGAATTACACACTTTTCCTTGTGGTAGAGAGTCAGAGTACTGCAGATGTTTGGAAATCTAAGCAATTCTTGCTGCTTGCCATTCTCAAGTAAAAGATTTGGATATGTTTTATATGTTAATGAAACTGATTAGGCAGCGTTTACAAGGCAGAGATCTGAAACCATTCAGCTGTGCACAATTTTAAGATAATTTGCTATTTATAAATTTCACATCTGGAAGAGAGGCGTACACTTTTTTTGTGTGTGTGTGTGTGTACGTTCTTTCTCTGAATCACACATACAAACATTGAGAAATTATTAAAAGATCAAATTTAGGACATTTTCTACACATTTTATAAATGATGCCCCCGATTTGTGAATCCTTTAGACTGGTTCAAGACTGTGCCTATAGGAGAGATAAGATTTCTCAAATTTCAGTGTATTGTTCACATAAATGACTTGAAATATGGCTTGACTTGCATGAACTACTTTAATAATACATTTTTTTTTTTTTTTCATTTTGGAGCATGGCAGCCCCAGTCCTCATTATATCAAAAAAAAGTCCCCAATGTATTCTTCAAAAAGGCGCCCTTTTTGTTTCACAGAATAAAAGAAAGTCATTTTCATTTGTAACAAATAATTGGAGTAAATAATGACAGAATCTTCATCTCTGGTTTGAACTAATTCCTTTAAGATCATTGTGTAGGGAAATAAGCCACAAATGAGAAATCCACTTGTGTAGTTGAAAAACTGTGACACTGAACCCAGAACAACCAATTATGCGATCCTGAGCAGCCAGAATTGTGATAGCATAATAACCTATTGTGTGTTTCAGAAAAAATGAGAATTCCATGAACAGAGGTGCTATGAATGGCCCATACAATAGTCCTGGCCTAACAAATCAATGCTCCTTACTCGAATTGTGCTTTGTCTAATTGTACATCACAGTTGAAGCCTCATATACCTGAGCTCTGCTGAATAATATATTGCTAAACTCTCAGGACCATTAAAATGACAGCATGCAAGAGTAACATAAAGTGATTTCCAGAGCGCGCAGCAGTTTTCTGCTCAATATTTTATTGTCATTGTTCTCCAGCAGAGAAATTCAGCATAAAGACTCCAATGAATTAGCTTCCAAAGTCGATCTCCCTCTGACATTACAACAGATTTGCCTCATGCTAAAACTGAGCCAGCTTTGCACATGCAAATGCATGCCTTCCTGAAAGTTTTCAAATGTTTTAAAATTATGAAACTCCAAGCTAACCAATGCATGATGGGAAATAGTTTCTTTGAAATGGTTTCACACTGTGATTTTCCATTAAGTCTTACAAAATGTAATATTTGATCATGTTCCCCGTAAGATGCCAATTCAAACTTCTAAGAGAAACTCATTCATAGCATCAAATCATCTCAAACTTTGTCTTTAACAGTATTAATTAAGTCACTTTTAAGTCTGCGTTTGTACCTAGAAACATGTTAAAAAACAAATATGTTTTTAAATGGTTTCTAAACATTTAAGAGCAGCATTGCAGGTAAATATTATGCACTTACAAATGTAGTGGCGGTATGTTCTGTTTAGTGAGCAATCTGATCTAAAACACCTTTCCCCATCAAGCAGCCCTCTTATCTGCCATCTGGCCCCATTCTGTCACCTCCACCATAAACCACTTCAACGCAACACCCACATTTTGCATCCAATAAGCCACATTTTAAAATGTTGCAGTAACATAACTGTCTAAACAATACACCTGATCATAAGAAAACCACTGAATGAAGAAAAGTCAAACAATCTAGTAAATACTTTCCTCACATCACCAGATCGGGCTGCATTTGATACGTGTATGTGTAGAAGTCCAAACGCAGACACAGAAATAAACAAAGTCTTTAATGAACACGAAGAATGATACAGGAGAACACTAGTCAACATACGTAACTTAAGCACGATAACTGACAAAGGACTAAAATGAACTGGGGGTATATATATGCAGATAACAAGGAACTAAATATAGCAGATGATAATACTTATACTTTATACTATGGGGCTGCTGAATGCTTGAATCTTATTGGTTTACCAACATTCTAAGGTGTGCAATTATTTTCAGGGAAATGCAAGGCTAAAGGAGTTCTAGCAGGCATTACAGTTCCATATCACATGATTTCAGTTATCTCAATAGGTTCTTACAGCCTACAACCGCAAAAGAACCAAAACCCACAACGACACTGACCAAGCAAATAAATATAGTAAACAACAGGATGAAAACGACAAAATATTGTCATGGTTTTTGCCACAAAATACATTTTATTGTGCCCTGAAAGCTCTCGCACGTTCTCTCTCTCTCTGTCTTTCAAACGTACACACGTACTGTATCGTACAGACACACACTCACACAGAAACGTTTGGTCAGCGCTGCTCTGATTAATTAATCAGAGTAAAATAGTTTAGCAACTTAAGATACATGACTCACCAGCAAGGAAATAACTGTGTGGTTCTTGAGATAAACTTGTAGTTTTGCTATTAGTAGATACACTGCTGCTGTTAGAGACGCACAGATCAGGTAGGCTAATTCATATGCTGCTTATTCTCTCTCTCTCTCTCTAAATGACTTTTTTGGAATTAGCAACGGAGGCTTGAGATGAGATGCGTAAGAAATTAGTCCCACACACAAGAGTGTTTTAAGGACAAAACAAATGTCAATGACAAATGTCTTGAAATACAACATTGGAACAGTGTCTTGAAGTGTGGTAACCATAGTATAAGCAGAATAATTGACTCCGGGCCGTTGAACTCTTAGAAAAGTAATGCACATCTGAGGTGTACTGCATTACCACCTCGGGTGTGCATTATTTTCTAAGAATTCAACGGCCCATCGTCAATTATTCCTTATGTAAGTAACCATGGAAACAAACAGCTTCATGATCAGAAAACAAGACAACCAAAACTAAACAGAGCATGGAAACAGGAACTAAGGGAAACTGAACAGAATATCAAACTAAGAGTCCACAGAACTAAACATAATCGTTACAGCATTTTTTAACTAAACTGACAATGACTTTTAAATTCCAATTCTGTTACAAAATTTGATTTGAGGTTTCAAGCAGTATGCGGAAATTCTAATTTCACTATGTAGAGTCAAAATTAGATGAAATTCGAATAACATGAATTTTGGCTGGACAAAATCTTGTTCAAAAGATTTGACTTTTTAAAAGTATTTGAATATTTAGTTTGAAGGTTTATAGGCCTTATGGAAGAATGGATATGACATAAGACTTCATCATATTTAATAAATTAACTAAATTTTGTGGACGATGGTGGAAGAACACCTGTATTGACTTTTATTGTTATTATTAATATTATTTATTTATTTTATTATTCCTGTTTCATGGACAATTCAATTTAAAACCTCACTCATAGTTTGAAAATATGCAGATCACTGCATATGAAAGAAAAAAAAATATATTTTTTTTTTTTTTATTTGTGGACTTGTTGTATTGATTAATTATACCCTCATTATAATTATGTTAAATTGTGGCCACAATTTAAACCCAGCTAACAGAGAATGTTTTCAGAACTTTGGCTAATGTTCCGGCAAGGTTCTCTTAAATTTATGAACAAACATCCTTCCAAAACTGTCTTTATTTTTTATGTAATTCATGTATCCTAGTGATCTTTAATCGATATATCTTCCCCTCCCTCTTGCAGTGACATCACTTCTCTTTTCTGATGATGTGTTAACTGGCATGAGGGCGGGACAACATGTCACTCACATGAGATCCACCAATAGCAATCAACAACTACCATCCAATCAATTCCCTATGGACGAATATCAAGTCCTACCCGAAATGTGTTTTTATTCCAGAAGCCGTTTCACTCAGATATACTTCACAATATTGAAGAAAAGACTATTGCAACTTCTGTTTCATGCCAATTTTAATGGGAACATTAAAAAAATATGTTTTTAGAACATACTTTTCTTACCTGGGAGCAAATTGGTACGACATGGCCACTAAAATGAAGCAACAAATTGATAATTCATAATATCTTTTTGTGTGTGTGTGTGTGTGTGCGTGCGTGTGTGCGAGTGTGTGTGTGCAGGGCTCTGTAAAAAGGAACCAATTCTAATTCCAATTCCAATTCAGAATTTTGCACAACCCTTCACAAAGTGCAAACCAAAAATAGTCTTGACTTGCATCTACATGTGGCTCACCAAATGGACGCCATATTTCGGGGCTGTCTTGTCCTGTCCATTTGACTGATGAGGCTGAGGCTGGTATCAATATTCCTGCAAAGAGAAGTAGAGGAGAGGCCTGAACGCTGATCAAATATGTATGGTTGAGTCTGGCTGCTTTCCCATCAAATCAACCTAATGTGGACTCAATGTGATTGATAAATTGTGATGAGATCACGCCCTTGGCAGAGAGTGGCACAGCAGCACTGACAACATAGCACCATAGACAGCGGTATTCTTCAGTGCCCGTCGCACTGACTGATGAGACAGTCTGGCACATTTCAGAGGAACTCATTGGAGACGCTGCAGCAGGTCAGCTCATGGTTATTTCCATGTGGTGAAACACCGTAGGTGCTTGTTATGGTGGAGGAATGACATGCAAACTCATTTTGGCAAGCTGCGTCAGTGCTCATTCCTGCCCAGAACTGTTTCGCTGGATGGAAATTGTTATACAGGCTTTTCCAGGCATTATCCAAAGTCACCTTATAAACAAGAAGCCCCTTCTTGACTTCCTCCAGAGTATAACCAGAGTACCAGGCCCCGAGGTGGGCAAATGCCAGATGCATTATCACAGACTCTGGTTATATCTACATCAGGCTCCATCACACCATTGCCTTCAAGTAGGTGATTGACGGGATCCACCCAGAAGCCTGGAATGCTGCGTTGACTCTTCTAGAGGTGACAGATCTGTCCCCTCCTGCATGCTGTGACGCCTTTAACACCATATGCACAGAACAATGGTGCAAAGGCTTTTGAAGGGTCATTAAAGGGGCAGAGTAACATTTTCAACAACAGGATTGACAAAATATATTTAGTCATTTATGCTGATTTTGTTGTAATTTTGGGTACTTGCATATGAATATTGTGAAATTAAATGATTTCAGTGCTGCTAAAGTGATCATATGAGAACTAAATATTTTCTACCTTATAAGTCACATTTAAAATAAACATGTAAACAATTAAATAATTAAACTAAAAGTACTTGATTATAATTTTAACCACAGTGTGTTTTTTGATATTACATTTAATATTTTAAAATGTACTAAATTGCAATTTCATCCTTACAAAAGTGTAATTATAAATTAATTGAATGGCATAAGAGAGAGAGAGAGAGAGAGAGAGAGAGAGAGATGTCTATAATTGAAATACCACTGTAAAAACACATTATGCAAATTCATAAAACTACAAGAATTACTGAACAAGACTCACCTGTATTATTGCAATAGAAATATAAGACCAGACCATGAATCAAGGAAACATAAGGGCTTAGGGGTCGTTTTCATGATACCGTTTTCAACAAGAAACTGAAAACTTTTTATTAATTTTTTGCCGATCATTTACACGACAACAGTGTTTTCAGGACCTGAAATTGAAACTTTTCTCAACGGCTTTCAAAGTTTTTGAAAACGATACTGTTATCATCTCAGTGTAATCTACAAAAATGCAAATTTGTGAAAACAGTGTATTACATGTTCAGTCTATAGGCGCAGAGTTTTTCCTTACAAAGTGACATCGCCAACTACTGGCCTGGCAGCATAATACAGTGTTTTTAGTCATTTTCGAGGATCCGTGTGAACAGGGATCATTTACGTACGCGTAAAAAGCCAAGGAAAAACTTTTCTATTTTTAGTACACTGTTGCTGTGTAAACATACCCTTAAATACACATACCAAATAGGATTACGAGCCACAGCTGGGGAGAATCTCATCTAATGCAAAGCCATTCATTTACTTTAAAGCAGGGGTAAACAACCCTGACCATCGAGATCCACTTTCCAGCAAAGGATGTGTCTGAAAGCTTAAAAATGCTGCCTTCAGAGGATGCATTCCAAGGTAGGAAGGCATCAAGGCACATCTGAATCCAATGTTATCTTCACTTCCTGTCTCCTGAAATATCTTCATCTGATCAATTTTTGAAGCACAGATGTATCCTACAATCCTGAGTGTTCCACTCTGTGACAGTTAAGCTAAAACAATAAAGATGACATCTGAAAGTTTGCAGTTTGTGTACAAATGTGTTTTCCACTTCTAAATTGATTTATCACCAAAGCTCTCTCTATTTTGGTGTAGATCATTAAACTGTTATGCTGCCTCAGAAGTCCAAAATCAGTTTCATGAGGTACCTTTGTGTGCCTGCAAAGCCATTAGGCTTGTTCGAGATGCATCAGCACTGCGCAGACTGATTGGCCTATGACATCAAAGTACTGCGAGAACGACTGGAGAACATACGACTCCTTATGCTTTTGAATCGCTCTTGCTGTACTTTGATGTCATACGACGATCGGTCTGCACAGTGCTGATGCATCTCGAACAAGCTTAGTGACTGAAAAGGCAGCAAGGCAACAAGTCATCTGCCTAATTTTTCAGACGCAGCCCTCGTTTAGCTACAACCGTAATCAAACACACCTGAACAAGCTAATTTCGGTCTTCAGGATTACTAGACAGTTGCAGGCAGGTTAGTTTGATCAAGGTTGGAGCAAAACTGCAGGAAATGAGGGGTGCCCAATCTTGTTCTAAGAGATCTACTTTCCTCTAAAGTTCAGCTCCAACCCTGATCACACACAACTAAACCAGCAAATTAGGAATTCAGGGGCACTTGATAATTACAGACAGGTGTGTTGGAGCAGGGTTGAATCAAAACTCTCCAGGAACAAGACTGGGCACCCCTGCTTGTTCTCAAAACAATCCCCCGTTCACATGGATCCGCGAAAATGATTAAAAACACAAGTAGTTTGGTGATGCCACTTTGTAAAGAAACACTACACACCTATGGACTGAACACGTAATACGCATTCACATGACGTCACCGTTTTCACAAATTTGCGTTTTTGTAGTTTACACGGACACCGTAACCGTATCAAAACGTGCACTTTGAAAGTTGTTTTCAAAAGTTTGCATTTTCACGCCCCCACAACACTGTTGTCATGTAAATGAACAGCCAAATCGCATAAAAAGTTTTCCTTTTTTTATTTGAAAATGGTGTTATGTAAATGGCCCTTAATTCGCAAAGCGTCTCAGATAAAAGCAGCCAAGAAAATAGCTATGTGCAATATAATGTGCATTCACCTCAAGATGTGCAATATAATGTGAATTCACCTCAAGATGTGCAATATAATGTGCATTCACCTCAAGATGTGCAATATAATGTGTATTCACCTCAAGAGAATTATTATACGACAATAAGTTTTGTTAAACTAATGACATCTTCACATGAACACTCATAAAATTTCTGTTTCATTTCCTAATATTTTAATACATATAAATATTTTTCAGCATCATTATTATTATTAGATATAAGAATCATTAATCAGTGCATAACAAATGTAATATTCCTCAAAAGCGAACACACACCAAAACAAAAAAGGTAATGGTCAGACCAGTGTTCTTTCAGTATGCAGTTCAAATTGAGTTCAAATCATCTCAAACGGTAAATATCAAGATACCATCTATGAACTTTGTTCCTTGATCTGTAAGTTCAAAAAGTCTTATTGGTTCTGTGATATATTCATGTTTTCCTACATAAATTGGATATCCATATGCATTTTAAATTATGTTTTCCATGCTATACTGCAGCCAACAGGCATTGCTCTTTACAAGGTGAACCAGGGTTTTGTTTTCCATCAATATTTGAATCTCGGCACAACTCTGATTATCAGTGTTCAAAGTAAATGCTATATTGTCAATATGATTTACAGCTGACTAAAGACAAACTTTACCAAACAATGAGTGCCATCCTCCTGGGCTTATCGTGTTTCATTGAATGTTTGATCATTGATTCTTTCCTAAACATCACCATGACGTGCACATAATGCTTGACACGACTTGCCAAAATGATTCATTTTTGCCAGCATGACAACTGACATCTGTAGCTGACACAGTATCTATAGTAGATTTTGAAGGCTCATATTCAAGAATATTAAATATTTGTGTGTAACGCTACAGGCGTGATGTGACAGTTGCAAATGATCGTGGGTGCCACATCAGATAGTGACATGAATAGTGTGATTTGCATTAAATATATAACAACTTACAGAGTCATGCACGTCATGTTCTGAGCTGTCTTTATTGTTTACAAATAGTAGGATTAAAATTTTTAATTGAATATATTACATAGTATTCTGATTCATTAATCAAAATTAATCACATATATAAATATTTACTGAGAAAATCCCTACATAAATAGAATTCATAGACAGTACAATATTCAAGCAGGTGAGTGAAGCATAAATAATATAAATAAAATAAATAAATAAATACATAAATATACACTTTTTAATCCGAGAATAGCATCAAGTCAGTTAAACTCCTGGGATATTGATCTGGTCAGTTAAGTAGCAGAGGGGGTTGTTAATCAGTTTCAGCTGCTTTGATGTTAATGAAATTAACAACAGGTGCACTAGATGGGCAACAATGAGACGACCCCCAAAACAAGAATGGTTTTACAGGTGGAGGCCACTGACATTTTTTTTCCCTCTACTCATCTTTTCTGACTTTCACTGGTTTTACATTTGGCTAGGGTCAGTGTCAGCATGAGGCGATACCTGGACCCTACAGAGGTTGCACAGGCAGTCCAACTCCTCCTGGATGGCACATCAATACGTGCCATTGCCAGAAGGTTTGCTGTGGAGATTCCAGGAGACAGGCAGTTACTCTAGAAGATCTGGACAGGGCCGTAGAAGGTCTTTAACCCATCAGCAGGACCGGTATCTGCTCCTTTGTGCAAGGAGGAACAGGATGAGCACTGCCAGAGCCCTACAAAATGACCTCCAGCAGGCCACTGGTGTGAATGTCTCTGACCAAACAATCAGAAACAGACTTCATGAGGGTGGCGTGAGGGCCTGACGCCCTGTGCTCACTGCCCGGCACCGTGGAGCTCGATTGGCATTTGCCATTGAACATCAGAATTGGCAGGTCCGCCACTGGCACCCTGTGCTTTTCACAGATGAGAGCAGGTTCACCCTGAGCACGTGACAGACATGAAAGGGTCTGGAGAAGCCATGGAGAATGTTATGCTGCTTGTAACATCGTTCAGCATGACTGGTTTGGTGGTGAGTCATGGTCTGGGGAGGCATATCCATGGAGGGACGCAAAGACCTCTACAGGCTAGACAATGGCACACTGACTGCCATTAGGTATCGAAATCCTTGGACCCATTATCAGACCCTACGCTGGTGCAGTGGGTCCTGGGATCCTCCTGGTGCACGACAATGCCCGGCCTCATGTGGTGAGAGTATGCAGGCAGTTCCTGGAGGATGAAGGAATTTATACCATTGAATGGCTCCCAAGCTCGCCTGTTCTAAATCCAATAAAACACCTCTGGAACATTATGTTCCGGTCCATCCAACGCTGCCAGGTTGCACCTCAGACTGTCCAGGAGCTCAGTGATGCCCCGGTCCAGATCTGGGAGGAAATACCCTAGGAAACCATCCATCGTCTCATTAGGAGCATGCCCCGATGTTGTCAGGCATGGATACAAGCACATGGGGGCCATACAAACTACTGAGTACCATTTTGAGTTGGTGGAATAATATTTCAGCAAAATGGACTAGCCTGCTGCATCATTTTTTCACTCTGATTTCCGGGGTGTCTTTGTATTTAGTCCTCTGTAGATTGATTATATTCATTTTCATCAAACGATGTGGCATCCTTTCATTCCTAACACATTACCCAGTCCATATCAGTATAGACATCCAGCATGATATTTTTCCCCATTGAGATCTGATGTGTTTTCAAAGTCTTCCTTTATTTTTTTTTTATTTTTTTTGAGCAGTGTATATATATGCGTGTATATATATATATATATATATATATGTGTGTGTGTGTGTGTGTGTGTGATCGTATTGTTAAACATAAGGCTTTTACTCTGTATTTTCATATATCGCTACTTGCTCTACGTTTTTTTTGAGTTAGTGACAGTTCAAAATGGGCTCTAAGGCTTTCTTACTTTCCAGACCACATTTAAGTTCCCTTACGCCCAAACTGTTTCTGATAGCTCTGAAGAGAGCAATTTTCCCTCATTGCAGGCTGAAATGAGAAAAGCAAGCAGCGCACTCTCTACATAGACATTGTACGCCTGCATTAGGATCCATCCCACGCGTGCATTGTGGGTAAGTTTGAATTAAACAGATCCTGAGAGGACTGGCCTCAAACGGTGAGCCACAGTGCTGTATAACAAGCACAGCTAAAATTCATGAGGTTTTCAGGGTTGTTTGGCCATATTTGTGTCCGTGGGCTTGGCAGGCATACAATATGGTCAGACAGAACATATTGTAAAAGGGAGAAAAAGAAAGAGAGAGAGGAAGAGGCAGAGACAGATTTGTGGCTATCTGCCCAGCAGGAGCATTCAATGTAATTGTGAGCTCAAGGTATTTAAAGTTACACCTTGCTTGGATGCTCATGCATGATTCAGAGTGTTTGTATCCAGGATATTTACCTGTGCTTTTCTGTTTGCAAGCTTTAGCTTTTGGTATTTGCCCTACCAACAGCCCTAATTCCCAAACAGAGAGTATGGTGCAATGGAAATAAGTGCAAATATATATATATATATATATATATATATATATATATATATATATATATATATATATATATTAAAACATGTATTTATTTTTACTGAATATTTATGAAGGGAAAACATTTTTGGTTTGATTAAAATTATATTTTTTTTTACAATGTAAAAAATATTTTGTCAATCTAAAACGTACTTCATGTGTTAACATCTAAATCAACTGAAGACAAAAAAATATTTAAAATTATTGAAGCAATCTGCCTATATTTGGTTCAGTATAAGTAATTTTAGTGAAAGTAAAAGGTCTGAAAAAAATGCTCTGGAAGGTGGTACACTTGAGAGGAAAACAAAAGGACAGAGAATGAGACTCAGATCCCATTTATTTAAAACCATTGCTTTAATGTGCCAACTTATTGCTGATTGCCAAATCCAGTCTAAGGAGAATAAGATGAAACCGTTTTTACTTGAAGCCAAGACAAAGATGAAGCAATCTCTTGCCATATTTCTAAAAAGAAGGGAAAAAAGTTTCTCTCTCTCACAAAGGAGAATGATAAATCAACATATCCCATAAGGATTTTAAAATTAAACAATAAGTAATAAAACAAAATAAAATGTAATAACTTCTCTCTGTCTACTAAAAATGAAATCCACTAATTATTAAAGGCACACAATTTAAATTCAGTCCAGGGCGATGAATTCTATTTCCACAAGGAAATGATTCCTAAATGTCTGCCGATCATATTCATGTGGAAATGAAACTGTGTTCTTTCATGTGCAGAGTGAAAAGTAACTTGGGAAAAATGATAGTAGATAACACTTGCTGGTCTGCCTTCAGTTTCTCAGTTAAAGTTTGAAATCATTTATTTAGCTGAAACCAATTATCAAAAAAAAAAAAAAAATGGTTTTAGTCCATGTTCCATTGCCTCAACTATACATCTTAAGCTTAACTGCAATGGGATTCCCATATTAGCTACTGCACATTTAATATGTTGTCTTCTATAGGACTTTGGCAACTAATTTTCTGAAAATACTGAAGTAGCCATGCTACATCCATGTATTAGCTCAATTTTTTTGTAAGAGAAGAGGCTCTCAAGGAAGAAAGCACTAGATAAGACATAGTGTTCTGCCACATCTCTAGGCTTGTAGCAAAGAGTAACTCAAGTGCAGTATTTTTGTGGAATATTAATTTGTTAATGAATACTGCAGTAATGTTGCAGGGTTTGTTTTGCTGCTCGGCAGATTGTTTTATATATCCTTTTTATAAACTATTTTATTACAAGATTGCTAAAAATCTATTTGTCAGTGGATAACATTTTTAATTTCTGGAACTCAATGTTCCAGTTCGTTTTACAATATATATTTTGATGCTTATGTATTTAAAAATAGTTATTTCAATGGCAGTTGTAGCATACTGTAGCATCCTATTACTGTTAATGTTATTACAATGTAATTACTATGAATAGTGCATAATTGCACGCTACTAACCCTAAACCAAACCCTAACCCTTACAAGAGGAGGACTGGATTGGGCTATTCTTGTACCGGCGACACACCTGAAACCTACCCCTTACAGAAGGATGAACTAATTCTAAGACAACTGGGATATCCCTGTACTGGCAACATAATTAAACTACCCTCATAGGAGGATGAACTAATTCTAAGACAATTGGGATATCCCTGTACACTTTTTACACTGTGTCTGTAGTCATCCATGTGACATTACAATATGTTTCTTAAACTATCAATGTGTTACATAGTAAAAAAAAAAAAAAAAAAAAAAAAAGTGTACAATTTAAGCTTTAAAACATTAATAGCTATTGTAAATCATGCTTATGAAATATAGAAGGCCATGCAGTCGACTCGAACTCATGAGTTCATGAACTTCACAACAGAGTGGTTCTTTAACAGAATTCAAAACAAGATAACACATGCAATCTTAACAGCAGTATGCAGTAAAAGGTTGGCTCTTAAGTAGATGTAGCCTTATGGCAGGCCATAATTACACACCACCTCTGCTCCTATCACAGTTAATGCTGATAACATTAATACTGTTTGCCAATTACCCGTTCCACTCCCTGAGCACTGGCACATTGTGCCACGCTGAATGGCCCTATTAGTCATGTGAAGGTTTCTGCCGACTCGCCTGAAGGCTTCAACAGTCCATACAGTCACGAGTCCAGAAAATATATTAGCTCCAGCATCAATTTATTGATTTTAGGGGGATTTACCTCCCCTAATTTAACTGTCAAGATGATAAAGTTGTCTTTAAATGTAAAAAACGTCTTATATTGAGGGAGAGCCAATATACTGCACTGGTCGTTTGAGCCTCACGTCAATCTTTAGTGGAATCGGGGGTGTTTGAAATGAAAAAGCGCCTCCATATTGAAGAAGCAATATCATGAGCTTGTGCTCCAGATGAAAATAAGTGACTTCTTCCACAGAATTCAATTCCTGAGTTTCTATATACATGTTCCTCAGAGTCTTGCATGATCCTTAGAAAGCTAGACCTGTTTTGACAACACATTCTGTTTTAGTAAAACACACACACACACACACACACACTTGTATATGTGGTTTATGAGGACTCTCCATAGACATAATGGTTTTTATACTGTACAAACTGTACATTCTATCCCCCTCCACTACCCCTACTCCTAAACCTACCCATCACAGAAAACATTCTGCATTTTTGGAATTAAGAAAAAAAAAAAAAAAACACTGTTTAGTATGTTTTTTCAGACGTTTGGTTTACGAGGACACAGGAAGTGTCCTCATAAACCATGTTTACCCATGTCATTATACACATTTGTGTCCTCATAAACCATGTATACAAGAACACACACACACACACACACACAAATGGTTTGGCATGGGATACATGGGCCAAACGAGAATGAAGACTATTCCCGCTTGAGGCGGTTCAATATCTCTTATTCTGTCTCAAGCACACAGACACTAAGTACGTGAGGGTTGTGGCCAACATTAGTGCTGAGGAAGGTGCAATTTTACTGCTGGCTGTCCCGTCCAGTTCAAAAGTGCAGGCTGTGAAAAGCCTGTGTGATCTGGCCCAAGTTCATTGATTTTCATGAAAAGGGTCCATAATTCATGAGATGTGCAATGGAGGTACACCATCAGTACTAGGAGTGTGACCAGCTTTCAACAGCAGTGAGTGCTCTCACATTTATTAATATTGTCGGAGCAATTTGTGTTCCTATGCCTTCTGGTTTACCTATTACATTACCGCTATAGCCCTTGCTTGAGTGCAGGTCAGCGTGTATTTTTAACCAATTTTAGGAGGATAGCATTCCTGTTAGAACATACTAAAATGCTTTCTTTGTGTCACTTTAGTTGACAGGCATTATGGAGAGAGTCTGAGGATACTGAAACAAGGAATGACAGGGGAAAGAGCCAGTAAGGATGTCAAAGCAGGACTATAATACTGGGATAATTTAATCTGTTAGCATTCCTATTGTTCTCAAACACAGTTGGTTTGCTGGAGCAAAACCCTGTGTAAGTAGACAATTTGAAATCCGCCATCTTTGCTCATGGGCACTTAGATTTGCAGCCTGGTTGTTGTGAGCCAATCACCTTGACCTAAATGTCATGTTACTTTTAGGAGCCCCCAAAAAAGCACTCACAATATACAAGAAATTAGAAATATACAATGAAAAAAAAATAATGTAAACTGTAATTTTTAAAAATACTTTTAATATAATCAAAAATCATGGTTTCCAGTTTAACGGTTTTATTCAGTTTGTCTAAAACTAACTCTATAACACACTTCGTAGAAATAAAATAAAATATATTTTTTTTTTTATAAATAGAATTTTCATTTGACACCAGAATGTTGATGTGCAGAACACATACTGGCTAGCTCCGCACCACGAGCCTCCGCTGACTGCGCACGCCCTTCCCCAAACGGATGAGGCTAAATATACTTGACGCGCTCGCGCTTGTACTATTCTTTGAAATGACAGGGGGTGACTCGGAGTAATTGTCCTTTAAACCTTCAGGAAGCAGCGGTGAAAAGACGTAAGATACAAACGTGACGATGTTCGTTTTTATTACACTTCAAACCCACGCTACAAAGGAACTAAATAAGAATCGTGTAAAACCCAACAAACCTTGAGATTATTAGTTGTGACATTAGAACAAAATATGAATATGAGACTGTGTATAAAACTAAACAATCTCTTAAATATTTTCTAATTTCTTTAAACATTTTAATTTAATTTTATGAACATTTTTATTCAACATGGACCTTTACTTTCATTAAAAAGGCTTATTTCTGCTATTGTAGGCTTGTTTTGTAAATGTAAGCAATTAATTTAGACAAGCCAAACTGGGTGCCGGTAACATGCCAGTACAGACGTACCTGCTCGAGAAGAATCGCCTCAAAGTCATGCATCTTCAGAAGCGGAGCAAGGTTACAAAAAAAAAAAAAAAAGTGTGCACAGCGCCACACGAAATAGGGTCTCGCACTCTCAAAGCACATGACCACCTACACTGCGATAATGTCATTTTTGTCGCATGCACCTTTACGCTTCTATGGACGTGGCGAGTATAAACCATGCTTGAGCATGTGCTTTTGAGTTCGCTCGGGCCATTAGCTCTTCTCTCCACATCTGTTGTTGTTGTAACATAGTCGAGGAATGAAGAAGATAAACACTGGATAACACATCAAAATAGACTTTACTGGTGAATATAAAAAAACAGAAGAACTCCACATACATGAAACAATAACCAACAAAAGAACGAGCAGAACAGGGAGTATCAATACACATAGTAAATAAGGGAACTAAACAGGAACAGCTAAATGAAGATGAACCAATCAGAAACCATAGTCACTAATAAGAACTCATATAAACATGACAGAAACTAAACAGAACATAATTGTAACATAAGCCCCCCTCCAGAAGGCACAACCTCGCGCCATAATAGAAAAAGTTCAGGACGAGGAAAGAGGGTGGAGGCTTCGGTGGAGGGCAAGGAGCTGGTGATGGATAGGAGCCTGGGGTAGGTAGGCACAGGCACCATGGTGGAGCTGACGGTGGGAGGATCCAGGGCGGAGTCCTTACTGAAGGGGAGGATGGAACCCTGGGACCGTTCAGCAGAACCATGGTGAGAGGAGGAACCAGCAGATCAGAGAGGCTGACGGACCTGGGTGACATTGAAGGCCTGGAAGCCTGGGGCTGAGCTGCTGGCTCACAGGACTGAGGTGGTGACAGGGATTCAGATGACCAGGGCGACAATGGGGCAAGCGAGGATGACGGGGAGGTCGGAGGAAGGGAGGAGCCGATGACACCGTAGGGGTGCAGGGTATAGGCACAGACGGAATCCCAGAAGTCCATGGCGGAAGCTGGGTGTCAACCACCGGAAACCGACTTAGAGTGAGGAGGGAGCCCAGCGGAGTCTCAGGGCAGACGGGCCGCAGAGGTGACGATTGAGCGGTAAGCCAAGGCGATGGCGACGGGCTGACAGGCCAAGGTGGAGACATGGGCCTGGAGGCCCGAGGTGCAGCTGGGGACTCGGCCTCACGCCAAGCTGGTGGAGGGGAAGCCCAAGGCGAGGATGATTACCTGCACGTTGTGAGCAGCGGGGGCAGAGCCGAGGAGCTGGGCAACACCAGTGGTGCCAACGGATTCAGGGGACTGGCTGTGACCAGCGATGGAGACAAGATAGCAAGGATACAGGCAGAAGAAGGTCATTTCTGGATGGGACCGGCAAAGAAGACTCGAGGGTGGGGACTAGGGTGGGAACTGGATCCGCGGACCACAGATCTATCAGGTCTAGGTTCGCTCCCGGCTCTGATGTGGATTGACACTCTTGCATCGACTTCAGGGCTTTAATGTTATCTGGCTCTGGTTCCTGGATGATCTCAGTGGGTGCCTCGGGCTCGAGAGGGAGAGGCCTCCGTTCCGAAGCATCCAGGCCATGTACCCCAGCCACTTTTGGTTCTTGGGGAGGAGAGCGCTGGTGAGTCCATTTTCTTTGCCTCATTTTTGAGAGGTCGGTTATTCTGCAACGCTTAGTCAAGGAATAAAGAAGATAAACACTGGATAACACATCAAAATAGACTTTATTGGTGACTCACAAGAAGAACACCATATACAAAAAACAATAACCAACAAAGCACTGAACAGAACAGAGAGTATAAATACATATAGTAAATGAGGGAACTAAACAGGAACAGAAGATTAACTAATGAAAACTCATAAAGACATGACAGAAACAACTAAACAGAACATAATTGTGACAGTTGTCTTCTGTGTAGCACGTGGTTCATGTTTTTCTTCAGCCATGTGTGTTTCTTCATGTTTTGTGTGGACACTCAGTCAGTGTGAGCTCTCATTTGGCTGTGTTTTTGTGTCATGTTATGTGTGAGCACATGGCTTTGTTTTGTTTGTTTCTACGTGCCATGTGCTCCGCTGTCTATTGTCTTAACCCTGGCTCTTCTTGTTACCTGATTATTACCCGATGCACCTGCTCTCCATCATCACCCTCCTCATTTCCTTTCCTATTTCTCCTTGTGTTTACAGTCCTGTGCAAGTTCGTCATCAAATGTACACTGTCATGTCCTTTCCTGCCAAGCAAACCGAGCCAAAGTAAAACGAGCAGAGCAGAGCCGAGTCGTACCATTCAGTGGAAAACGCCTTTAGATGATCGTCCAACTAAAATGTTTCAGAAAAAAAAAAAACCTTCCATGAATTGTAATTATTCTATAAAAAATAAATAAACATTTTCTTAATGTCACTGGAAGAATGTTTGTTCATAACTTTGCCAGAACGTTATAGCCAAAGTTCTGAAAACAATTGAAGCAATTTTGGAAAATACTTCAAGTCACTTGGCCCCTTTTTTTAAAAGTTCATTCACACATTTACTTTATTACTTGTTGCTATCACAATTACTCTTGTGATATATTATCCTGCTATCTGCAATTCTGTATTTTACATACCAAAGTGTCATTCACACAATATATTTCAGTTCTATACATATCACCCTATAAATGTGTAATTCTCCAGGTTATTTTCCCACCTGACTACCTTTAACATAAATGTGTTGAGTGAACCAGTTTCATGGATCTCAATCATAGGGACAAGGTGAGAAAAGAACATCTACACCTTCAGAAAAGGGTGAAGGCATGAGAATGTTTTAGCATGTTGTTATCACAGCCTGTGGAAAAAATATGCATCTGGGTCAAAAACGTACATGTGAGACTTCCTGATGTTGCATGAAGCATGACTGTCATTCTCCCAATGTACTTTAGCACACTGTAGAATCCCATATTATTAACCAGAGGAACAGAAACTCAAAAGTTGTGAATCTGACAGTGAAATCACAGAGATCCAAGTTCTTTTCTGTCTATTCTTCACAAAAATATGAGATTGTTTCACAGTACTTCACCCTGTACTTCAGAATATGGACTACTTTAATTTCATTTCTATTCAAACTTCTACAATATGTCAATATACTTGTAATTACACATTTATAATGATAAAGTTTCAATTTACTACAATTTACTAATTAACTTTAAATGTAATTATGAATATATATATATATATATATATATATATATATATATATATATATATATATATATATATTATTAGTTCTTTACATGCTGTGCTTTAATATATCATATTAATCATAGTGTTTAAGAAAGTATTGCATGTCTTGTGTGTGGCCTTTTATTTCAATAATATTATTCTTGCAAGTGCATTTTTTTTTTTTTTTTAATATACTTTTAAGATTTGAAGTGCACATCCAATACATTTAGGCACACTTCTTTTTCACAAGGGAATCTTTTAAATGTTTGTATGTTTATGAATTTGGTTTTAACAACCAACTGACTCCCTAGTCTTGATGCTTCCTGTGGCTAGTTAATAAGGGAAGAAAACAGATAAAGTAAAGAATTGGATATGGATCTTAACAACGGAAGTAACATGTTTGTGTTATCTGGAGGGCATGAAATATGTCATAAATACACTACTGCTTCTGTAATTCAAGAACCATCACTTCACCCACAGCATGACCAAAAAGTCTCCAATTTATGAGCAGATAAACTGAAGAAAACACAGTCTTCACTTTAAACAGATGGGAGGACAATGGACATTGATTGCCAATAATTGAAGGACGACACGTTGAGTTGTTCTAGTCTGTGAAGGGCAGATGGTATCTTGCTTCCTGTCATGGTTTAACACAACAGCAGTGCCGAATGCAGTGCGCATCTGCAGTGTGAGAGGAGAGATATATATAATATTTGGGGGTATTTTTTATGATAAGGTGTTCATGAATCCTAGGGATTGTTTGTTTGTGGTGGTAGTAATCCCTAGGTGCTTTGAAAATCTGAGCATTTATACATACAAATGCAAACAATGATGTGCTCCTGAATTTTTCCTTTAGGTCACGTAAAACAAGATGGGAGGATTCACTTCTCGTTTTCCCAAGCGAGAACTTGGACATGAATATTTCAACACACCCACTTGGCACCTATTCTAGATCTCATGCTCTATCTTCCTCTTGCTTTCTCTCTCTCTCTCTCTCTCTCTCTCACACACACAAAAACAGTATAACAGGCAGTCCAGAATCACTCCAGGCTAGGTAAAACATGACCAAAGCAAGCACTTACATTGAATTTAGTACAGTACATCTAAAATAGTTAAAAAAATAGTACAGTAAATCAAAATAGTTAAAAGCTTTGATTGCATTTGACAACATGTATTAAGAATGCATTAGTTGTATGGAAAAGAACACATGGATCCATGCTAAATTTAATGTTAATTAAATATAATATATTAAATTTAATGTACATTTATAACACTATACTTTGTGTTCCATTGCCTTGACATTAAATTACAGAAAACTTATAGCTGCTATGTGGGTGTTTCTAATTGTAATACGACGGCCGAGGGAGTAAATTTGATCAATTTGACATCTTTTTTCTGTCTTCTAGCCAATGTAATCAATCTCTCAATATATATATATATTTATTTATTTATTTTGCTCTTTTGGGACGTTAGAAATTATATCATGGATTTTTTTTTATTTATTTTTTTTTTTTTTTGCTATTGGAACAAATGGGAATAATAATAAAAAAATAATAATAATAAAAAATGTTGTCGTTTCCGTTCACCACTACAGAAGTGTACCCAATTATGATGACTTCCACTTCTGAGAACCCTGAAAATGTGAAAAAAGCCCATTAGATATTTTAATATGCAGTACCTTTATTTGCACACTAAAGGTCATTGCACAAATATTGTCATTGGTACTTATTGTATTGATGTTGTATTGCAAAATACTTGTGCTGCTATTGAGGAGGGGCAGGTTATAGGTTTAAGGTTTAAGGTAGGCCAACGTTGTAATTACCTAAATTAATTACATTGTAATAGCATGCTGAATGAATCTGCTTTTACGGTTTACTTAATTCCTGAATGAATCAGCCGTTTGAATGAATCAAATGAATGATTGACTCAATTACTTACTCATTTAGACATTTACCACCACCTACTGGCAGTTTAAGTTTTATTATTATTATTATTATTATTATTATTTAGAGCATCATTTCATTGAAAAAAAAAAAAAAAGTAATAATTTCATATATTGTGGATAGTTTTCCTAAAAATTCTATTTATATTACTATAATATAATTCTATGTTGAATCAAATCAAATATTTATTTCTAAAGATACTTTTTCTATTGTCTGTGTGATGCTTTTCTCATTTAACACAATAATGACTTTATCTTTTGGGGGGTAATTTCTCAGACAAACTTAATGTGTGATTGATTTGCAATTAATTATATTAGTTAATTTGCACATCATGTAATTAATTAGATTCAAAATTTGAATCATTTGACAGCCCTAATTCATATACAAAGTTTCCAGTGGAAAGTAATTTGTCGATCCACACTGAGTGCAAAACTGCTGCACAATCACAGCCAATCAGAACATATTGAATGTTTAATGTACAATTATGAGGAGCGTGATTCTGGCACAATGAGATTTCACAGGTGGGTCGGGGGAGTTCAGCTAAGAGCTGCAGAAATAGAAACTGAAAAATGAACAAAATGTCCTGACACTCATTACTTGTCTGGCTGGCATGTTTGTTTATTTTGATTGCTATGGTAATTCTATAAGTGTTGAGCACTTAGCTCAAAGTAACATATTTTATAATATTTCACAATTACACAGAATGTGAGAAAAGTGTATATAGATTTTGTGACCTTGTGATAAGAGAGAAACTGTATGGGATACATGACTATCATATGCATTAGAAATTGAACAAAATTCCTTTGAAAAAACACCAGCCTTCCCAAACATGCACAGTACACACAGCTGGCTCTTGAGCGTATGGAATTTCTCCATCAGATTTTGTAATTATGGTACATTGCCATTTAGTCAGCGGCAGCCAATCTGCAGGCTGAGTGCTCTCTGCGATTGATTACTGAGCTGCAGCAAACATATCAATGAGAAGAGATATGGCCTTGCCCTGCCAGCCGCCCCCCTCTAGATTAATACACTATGTCACTCTCCGATATAGATCACCCATTCAAACCCAACAATCCAGGGAAGTAAATGCACCTCCCCCTGCTCTTTCTGTCACTTTCAGCAGCTTTGCTCAGTTTTCCTTCTGCCACACTTTAACCTTAGTTCATAGGATGTGACATCATATGAAAATGTGATTGATCATGGGAAATTTCTCCAAATAAATTATTTGTTTTTAAGTTATTTAGTGCAAAACATGATGCAGTTTTATTATGCAAACATGTGCTCTTATTTTATATGACAATTAAACAAAACATTATAGCTCAAATTTATATTTGTTTAATCCATTTTAATTTAAATTTAAAAATAAAAATAAATTGTAAAACTATTATTTATTTTTTTAATTGTGGTCGGCATATTGCGGGGCGCATTTGCATTCGTGACGGGCCGCAAGTTGAGAACCACTGCTGTAATGTCTAACCAAGTTGTATTCCAAATTTGAGGTTGATATCACAAAAATCGAGCCCGCTAAAAGTTATCACAATACCGTTTCTATGACAACGCTATGTTCAAATTTTAAAATGGTTTTCATAGAATGAAATTTGAGTGTTAAAGCTTTCGAATGATACCTGATTTATGTTGATTACTAAAATATGTGATGGGGAATAAAGGCAATACAAAGTGTGCCACTGACAGTTAACAGGCTATTAAAAATAATAATAATAATAATAATAATAATAATTTAAAGGGTTAATTCACCCAAAAATGAAAATAATGTCATTTATTACTCACCCTCATGTCGTTCTACACCCGTAAGACCTTTGTTCATCTTCGGCTTTGCTCTCAATGGAGGCCTCACTGAGCCATCGGATTTTATCAACAATATCTTAATTTGTGTTCTGAAGATGAACAAAGGTCTTACGGGTGTAGAACGACATGAGGGTGAGTAATAAATGACATTATTTTTATTTTTGGGTGAACTAACCCTTTAATGATAACAATTCTACAAATATCCACTTTCCAGTTATCAATAGTTTATTTTACAAAAGCATGATAAGTTTAGCATGATAAGAAGTTTAAGATAGTCCCTTACTGACAAACACAACAAAAAGACAGACTTGTCCTTGAAAAATGCAAGGATGCAAGAATGCAAGAATGATGATGCCATTATGACAAACTTTTTTTTTTTTTTAATGGAATAGTTCATTGCTTTAAAAGGGAGAAAATGAGAAATATGGTTAAAAAAAAAACACAAATGCCACCCTACTTCATTCGTTAAAATATATCATTATTATAGAATCAACTAGTGGTTTCCATTTAACAAATATTCTACGAACCTCAACAAATTGAAAATTTGTCCATATGCTCTCGATACATTATATAAGTTTCTAACATACAAAAATGTATGCCTTCTATCTAGAATCACAGTTTATGAATAATCAAAATACACTGAATATGATCAGATAAACTGATCCCACTAATAATGCTTCCCTTTAGCTCCAGGAAAGTTCTAATTCCTCTGCATTATGTAGTATTTAAATGGGATCAGTTCACATTTTAAACAAGCTGACTGAACATCTTGTTTTAAAATATGGTGCTACTTGGTGCAAAATATGTACTTCAGGTTGTAAAATGTCAAGCAAATAACAGATAATGTCATCTACCAATAGCATGAAACACAGGCAGCAATATTTCTTCTCACGAATCCCATTTTGGGAACGTGTTTGAGTGTTTATGTTTATGGCCTGAGGAACCATGCTTTTGTACAGTAGCCTCAATATGTAAAAACTGAAAGAATTATGGAATATATCAAAGATATAGTCCCTACAGTGCTTATGCTGTTAGAGTATCACATTCTCATCACTCAGATTATGAAATACATTACACCCACATTTGCATACATTACACCCACTTCCAAGATCACATGCTATGATGGTGTGTGTATGCATTTTATTATGGCTAACACACACACACAGAAGCACATACACACATACATAGACCATGTCACTATCAGTACACACTGGCCTGAGGCAGTCACCTGTGTCACCAGCAGCAGCATTATACATCGTTAAAGTCATTAAATTTCCATTTGAGATCCATTTCATATTCGTAATCTGACGTAGTAAAAAAAGTAAAACCAAAGTAAAAGTGCAGGGCAGGTCATGAAAAGTGGGCATTACGTACCAGAATGTATAGCTTTCTGTTTGGCTGAAAAGCCTTGGTCGCTCCCCTGACTCTTTTTGCTGTTTATGGAGTGCAGTGCTGTCACAGAGACAGGTGTGATTCCTCGCAACACCAATTTTAGTGATATCTGTCAGCTAGTTGGACATTTGTACTCTGAAGTAAAAACCACTTACAGCACCTTTAACAACTGTTTTTGGGGGGCAACTAAATAGCTCTATCCATATCAGTTTAGCATCTTAAGTCCTCATGCTAATTTATATTTAATTTGAGATTTTTGCATAAAGTGTTTTCCAAAAGACCAGCAGAAATCTCTGATCTCCAGTGAATGCCTCTGTCATAACTAGGAAGATTAAAGGATATACTTACTTCCAAATGCCTTTGGCCATCATCTCTTTAGCTTCAGCTGCATGGTGTGTGAACAATCATTTATAGTATGGGTGTGCAGTGAAGTCAACGACCTGGGACAACCTGTCACTCACATGAGATCGACCAATAGCAAACCACAACCACTCAATCAATTCCCCCAAGGACAAAATCAAGTCTGTCCTACATTTTTTTTTTCTTGTTCCAGAAGCCGTTTCACTCGGATATACATCACAAGAGGGAAGAAAAGACTATCGCAACTTCCATTTCATGATGAATTTAAAAGTAATTCTGCTCCCTTTATAGTAAGGCCCTATGAAATTTAACAATTTATTAAAAGTTTAACAAAAATGAAATTATTATTTAGAGCACTATGAAATATGTTTGTTTGTTTGTTTGTTTTCTCAAATTCTGTTTGAGAATGACCAAATTATGTTTTCTGTTTTCTGGATTGGTTTAATTAAATTTTAACAATCAAAAAGCATTTCTAATTAATTGAATTCATAAAAACAACAAAAATGTATTATATATATTTTTTAAAATGTATTTTCTATTAAATGTTTTATTTGTGTTTTTTTCAGAAGTTCTGTGTTCTGTATTTTAATTTGTATGGCAATCAAATGAGGGCATAAAACATTAATTTAATTTATTTTTTTAATCATATTACATTAAACAAACTTTTTTTGTCAAACAAAGTGCTGCACAATAGAGCTATTCTGTTAAAATTAAAACATGGAAGAAAAATTTTGTTTATTCCTTAAAAAAAAGTTTTAATAATAATTTATTATTATTGTTAGTATTATTATTACATTGAGAGATATCTAAATTCTACTGTACAACAGTAATATATTTCTGTCACAGTTTCTTTAAGTTAAACCAGACTTTTATTTTGACGGGTTGACATGAAGACCGTTGAGTTTCTATGTGTCTATGATATGACAACTTTATTTTTCTTTCTTTCTTTCTTTCTTTCTTTTTTTCTTTATGACTGGATTCCAGCGATTCCGTCTTGTGTTTTCTGCATCGCGGAAATCATAGGGCCCTACCTTATAGTTTCCACATATCAAATATGTATTGTTTAATTCATAAAATTATTGTTTTATTACCAATTTGTCTGTAAATATCCAAGTATGAAATAAAAAATAAACCAATAATACTAAATGGTAAAAAAAATCTATCCATCCATCCATCCATCCTTGTGCACAATAATCTTTTACCATGAAATTAGTTTGTGTTGTTGTTATTTTATTTTATGTGTGTGAGAAATTCCATAAACATCTCAAATAATGGCACTGAAGCAGAAGCTATATATTACACTATAAAGAGTTTATGGTCCAATAAATGGTAAATAGTAATTCTTTATGAGTTCAATTAATTACAGCATTTATCCAAGGCCTTCTGAATGGGCGTAATCATTTCACAGTGAGTCTGATTTCATTCTCCCACCTTGGGATTAGATACTTTAATGGCTTTCCTAGGCAAAACACTCTGTCATGATGGTGGTATTTGATGGAGATGGATGGATCCAGAGCAGAAACGCTCTCAAGGTCGACACTAAACTGTGAAAGGCATTATGCTGGTTAACCCATAATGCATCAAACTACAGTCAAGCAAAGATAACTGTCTCCATGCATTGGCTATTAGGACACTTTCCTTTCATGGAGGGTTTATAATTTATTTTATTACTATAAGTGCTTAGGTGAATGAAAGTGTATGGATATGGGTTATACAGCATGTGTGAAATGTGGACGAAAGAGAATGCAGAATTTGTGATTCTTCTGCAGTGATTTGATTGTATGGATGGAGATGGCTGATACTTGCCATGTCTAATATAGTCATACACTATAAATGTTTTCATTTTTATCAACTAATTCATAAAGTGTGTTGTTTCACAACCACTTTTTTTTCCTCAGAGACTACATGCACATGGTCGCCCCCCATGTCTCTAAATAGTTAGTCCAAGTGTAAATAGCACAAAGCAAGTGTGAGCTAAAATATAACAAATTACATCACCATCACTGCTAAAGTGCATCACAAGATTGCACAAGATTTACCCTCAAGTTGCTCTCAGTGGGAAAGAGAGCAAGATAAACCCCAGGCTTTATCTTCAAAACATATGCTGCTTTGAGTTTATTCTGTACAGTGGAAAACAGTGGTGATTGCTTTAAGACTACCGGGGAAGCACAGCTTAACCAAAAATTCAAATGAAAATGTGGAATTTTTATTTTAGAGAAATAAAAGACACATGTATAAACAATCTACCACTGGTGCATATCAGTAGTTTAGATAATAAAAGTATATCCATTCATTTCAACAGGTATGGGGCATCACAGGGATGTAGAGGGGGGAGAATGTGATCATTAGGGGTGTATCGATACCCTCATGTCACGATTCGATACATACTGTATCACGATATTGAACTCACTATACGACATTATTGCATTATTACTCCAAGACATATGGTAAAAGGATAACAAAAAAAATGTACTGTTGATGAAAATGGTAAATTTGGTATTACATTGGGAGTGGAAATGAATTGGCTTGGATTTGGTGCTGGTATCCCAATGCACAGGACAGTGATGACACCAGAATAAAAATATTAATGATTCTAACCCTGAAACACAGATTTATTTTAAATGAATATGTTCACACTCTGTCACTGACTAGATATATTTAAAATAATGTAGGCCACTTTTTACTGGTAACATACGACATTTGGCATTATCAGGACCCACGAATATCCCCCTCTGCATTATTATACACTGCTCAAAAAAATTAAAGGAACACTTTTTAATCAGAGAATAGCATCAAGTCAGTTAAACTCCTGGGATATTGGTCTGGTCAGTTAAGTAGCAGAGGGGGTTGTTAATCAGTTTCAGGTGCTTTGGTGTTAATGAAATTAACAACAGGTGCACTAGAGGGGCAACAATGAGACAACCCCCAAAACAAGAATGGTTTTACAGGTGGAGGCCACTGTCATTTTTTCCCCTATTCATCTTTTCTCACTGTTTTTCAAAGGCTTTACATTTGGCTAGGGTCAGTGTCAGCATGAGTCGATACCTGGACCCTACAGAGGTTGCACAGGCAGTCCAACTCCTCCAGGATGGCACATCAATACATGCCATTGCCAGAAGGTTTGCTGTGTCTCCCAGCACAGTCTCAAAAGCATGGAGGAGATTCCAGGAGACAGGCAGTTACTCTAGGAGAGCTGGACAGGCCTGTAGAACCCATCAGCAGGACCGGTATCTGCTCCTTTGTGCAAGGAGGAACAGGATGAGCACTGCCAGAGCCCTACAAAATGACCTCCAGCAGGCCACTGGTGTGAATGTCTCTGACCAAACAATCAGAAACAGACTTCATGAGGGTGGCGTGAGGGCCTGACGCCCTGTGCTCACTGCCCGGCACCGTGGAGCTCGATTGGCATTTGCCATTGAACACCAGAATTGGCAGGTCCACCACTGGCGCCCTGTGCTTTTCACAGATGAGAGCAGGTTCACCCTGAGCACGTGACATACATGAAAGGGTCTGGAGAAGCCGTGGAGAATGTTATGCTGCCTGTAACATTGTTCAGTATGAACAGTTTGGTGGTGGGTCAGTGATGGTCCGGGGAGCGATCATCAAACATTTGTCTGAGATCTGGTATATTACATGTACATGTCTGATGTATCACATGTACTGCTTTGATGGGAGACTGTGGCACATACCTGGACTGTTGATTTTTAGCATTGATTTGATGTAAAAATCAATGGTAACACTTTAGTTTGGGGAACACATATTCGCTATTAACTATGACTTTTGCTTCAATAAACTCTTAATTTACTGCTTATTAATAGTAAGGTAGTTATTTTAACGTTTAAGTTTAGGTATGGGGTAGGATTTAGGGATGTACTGTAGAATATTGTCATGCAGAACAAGTCATTAATATGTGCTTCATAAGTACTAATAAACAGCCAATATACAAGCTAATAAGCAACTAGTTAAAAGTGAGAATTGTTCTCCATACTAAAGTGTTACCAAATCAACAATATACTCACTTATAAAAAATACTTTTTGCAAGGTCTATTGCATCTAATTGTAATGCTAGTCTGAAATAATAATAAGAATAGGATTAAGAATAATATAACTTTACATCTTAACCATAAAACATTATTTTGCAATTGTCAAGTGTAAATAAGTTCATCTTAACCATAAAATTAATTATTATTATTATTATCATTGTAATTATAAATGTCTTGGAAGCATCTTCATTTGGGGCTTTTCTCTCCAAATATCAATACTTAATTCCATATCACATAATTCAATTACACGTTTAATCATTGTTGATCCTAAAAGTACAGTTCTTAATATAGTCAATTATTAATTTCCCCATTTAGTAGTAATTATGTAAATTGAGAGCAATACTGCACAACAAAATAATAAAAGATCCGAAAAGAAATTCAGTCATTAATGACTGACATCTCTGCTTCCCTACTCTTGAAAAGCACCAGCCACCACTGACACTAGAGCTGACCTTGTAGAGAGGCTCCAGCTAAAAGGTTGTGCTTGCACTTTGACTGATGCATCTTTCATGACAATTAATCTGCTCAATTTCTCTTCTGATTACTGCGGGCAAGGATACCTTGAAAGAACAAGTAGGTCTCTAGTATGTTTCTTGTATTTCAGAAGAGTTAGGAGATTGCAGATCCATTAAGATTCTCCAAGCCTCGTCTCATTACTCACATGATGAGGGCACACGAGGCGAGAGAAAGATGATGGATGTCAGCAGCTATCGGGGCTGGTGAGCCAGCTCTCGTTGAGGTGGAGGTGAGGCCTACAGCCTGACTTCCCTCTCGAGTACTTTAAAAGCCATCAATAGATGACAAGGCTGATATCTGTGTTCCGTTCATCCATCATCGGAGCTTTGAGCTCAGGTGCGGACACCACTGAGGAGAGAGGGAGCCAAGAATGAAGCTACCCGCCAAAGGCCTGAATCACGGCTGCTGGCCGCGGTGGTAAATTCTGGTTAGTGGCATGTAACCGGCACTGATCAGGGAGTGGTACCCAAGGAAGCATGATATTAATCCTGTGGAGGGACTTTATTAAGTTATGGGGCAAGGTACTGTAAGGACAATATATGCGATAGACAATTCTTTGCATTTACAAACATTGAACGTCAAGTTTTCTCAATGCACTGCATTTAGATTTGCTCACGTGTATGGTATGCTGAGCATCAATGTAGATTTCCTGATTCAATTCCGATTCATAAGCTCTCGATTAATTCTATCCTAATCCTAATTAGTTCTATCCTAATTCATTTGAGTATATTTTAATTGTTTTGCTTACATACTGTATACTACTGTTTGGGGTTAGTATATATATTTTATTATTAAATTTAATTTTACTTTAATTATTTTTATTCAGCACAGGTGCATTATTTTGATAAAACAGTAGACATTTGAATGTTACAACAACAAAAAATATTTTAAATAAATGGTGCTCAGTTGAACTTTCTATTCATCAAAGAATCCTGGGGGAAAAAAAAAAAATAAGTAGCAGTGTGATATGGCTGTATATTAGCACAGCTGTGATTAAGCTGTAGGTAATCACTGTAGGTAATCACAGCGTGCTGATATACAGCCATATCACATGGCTACAAGTGTGATATTGCATTTATACAACAGTTCGACAGCACGAGTTTGTAAATACATAAGAATAACAACGTTATATATTGTTTTTAAAAACCCTATTTTGTGCAGAACTACTTCCTTCCGTCATGGATTCAGATCTCAAGTTGACAATTTAACAGTTGAGCCCTCTGTTACTAATTCTAAAACATCACTTTAGAACTAGTAACGAAGGAAAGTTGAGGCGCTTCATTGAAGCTTATTGTATTTTTTATATTGAAGTATTATGGTATTATGAGAGGGAGAGATCGACTAAACGAGTGTATTACCTGCATCTGATGTAGCGTTAATTCTTCAGGTCGATGTCCATAATATTATATTCATTATAAAAATCAGTTTGAATGTCCGCTCAGGAAAGGGATATCTTTGTCTTTGTCCTTTTAAAAATTAAGGGGATTTCCCACAGTGCTAAAACAATTTCCTTCTTCTGACTTACTTATAAAGAGGGTGTTTGCTGCGATCTAATGCTGTAATAATTTAATTTTCACTGATACTGTTGATGGACCCTTTCTCAATACCAAATATGGCATGTTATTTATATAAAATAATATTTATTGAACAACAATATTCAAATTAACAACAATAGCCATTATAAAAGAAAAAAAAATCAGTCAAACGTACAAAAGTAAGCCTCTAGTACAGGATTTAAGATAAATATAGCTTAAATATAAAGTTATGAAACGTTTCCCCTTTAAGGGTTAGTTCACCCAAAAATGAAAATTCTGTCATTTATTACTCACCCTCATGCCGTTCCACACCCGTAAGACCTTCGTTCATCTTCGGAACACAAATTAAGATATTTTTGTTGAAATCCGATGGCTCAGTGAGGCCTGCATAGCCAGCAATGACATTTCCTCTCTCAAGATCCATTAATGTTCTAAAAACATATTTAAATCAGTTCATGTGAGTACAGTGGTTCAATATTAATATTATAAAGCGACGAGAATATTTTTGGTGCGCAAAATAACGACTTACATAGTGATGGCCGATTTCAAAACACTGCTTCATGAAGCTTCGGAGCGTTATGAATCAGCGTGTCGAATCATGATTCGGATCGTGTGTCAAACCGCCAAACTGCTGAAATCACGTGACTTTGGCGCTCCGAACCGCTGATTCGACACACTGATTCATACGCTCTGAAGCTAAATACATTTATAATGTTACAAAAGATTATATTTCAAATAATAATTTCTTTAATTTCTTTAAAAAAAAAATAATAATAATAATTCTTGCTGATCCCAAACTTGAACGGTAGTGTATAATGTTACAAAAGCTTTGTATTTCAGATAAATGCTGTTCTTTTGAACTTTCTATTCATCAAAGAATCCTGAAAAAAAAAAAAAATATTGTACACAAATATTAAATGTTTCTTGAGCAGCAGATCAGCATATTAGAATGATTTCTGAAGGATCATGTGACACTGAAGACTGGAGCAATGATGCTGAAAATTCAGCTTTGATCACAGGAATAAATTACTTTATAAAATATATTCAAACAGAAATTACACAATATTACTGTTTTTACTGTATTTTTAATTAAATAAATGCAGCCTTGGTGAGCAGACGAAACTTCTTTTAAAAACATTAAAAATCTTACCATGTCCAACTTTTGACTGGTAGTGTATATATAAATATATGTTTTGTTTTGTTTTTTTTAGATTTGGATCACAGGAATTATATTTTCAAATATATTAAATCAGAAAACACTCAATTTAAATTGTAATAATAATCAAATACCTGCAGTCATGGTGAGCATAAGAGACTGTTCAAACTGAGTAACATTCTGAACAATAAGAGTGTTTTGTTTCAGGAATCTGACAAAATGTTTTTTTTTTTTTTTAACTTAAAAGAACTAATTTGTTCATATAAAAAAGTGGCTTGAAATTGGCTTAATAAAATATTAAAATATTTGATATGAAACACTTTTATAAGCATTTTTGCGTTTCCAAAAAGCTTGGAGGCGCACAATTTCTATAGTTTCAAAAGGTGGCATGATCACAAAAATGAAAAACACAAAGCAGCAGAAATGTCCTGAAATCATACAGTTTGTTTTTATTTCATTTGTGTTGATTTTTACCAGTTACAGTAGACCATGATGATATTAGATACACTATCAAGCAATATATGAGAATGAAAGAAGAAACATTCAAAAAGTCGAAAGCTTCATCCCCAGGAGCTGAGGAAACACGATTATTAAGCTGACCCTCATTCCGGGGAACTCACTATATGAAATTATATTTATTATATTGCAGTTGGCCAGGCACGCACTTGATTTCCATCAGGAGGTGTCCTCAGCAACAGCAGGAGAGGGGTGCAACTCTGCTGTACGAAAGCCATGGAATTGAGAGCTTTTCATTTTGTCGCCTGCCATCACCGAAAGCGGGCCAGACAGCTGTGACTGAGAGAACGCCTTCCGGCCACCTTCTTCACACATTATAATCTTATATGACAGAGCCTTGGGACCATTCTGGAACTGGCTGGACCCCCAGAGCACCAAGCACAGACACAAACAGAATGGCAGAGAGAGATGTACGCTGAGACCTCTTCTTCCAATATGCCTCGTCCTTCTTTTGTTTAGCTGCATGTTTGACACTGCAACCTTTCTTTAGCCGTATTGACACGTTATTACTCAGAGGTCCTTGGTCAAGGGTCATCGAAGGTCTTGCAGGGTATCACGGACTACTGCTGGACTCATATGTCACTTTGTGCTCTTAGATTCACCCTTGGTGGCTTGGTTCATGTGGCGCCCTTGGAAAAGCAGGATCTCCCAGAGGCTTGAGCAATTGGAATGGTAGAATGGACACATTTCATGTGTTTTTTATTTGTTTGTTTTGTTTTTAACAGCATGCACACATAAATGTTACAGTAGGAGGAAGTGTTATAGCCATCCTCTCTAAATAATTGAAATAAACATTTTGTTTACACTACTGGTCAGAAGTTTGATTTCTATTTTTTTTTTTTTTTTTTTTTAAGAAGTCTCTTATTCTTACCAAGGCTGCATTTATTTGATAAAAAATACAGTAAAAATAATAATATTGTGAAATATTATTACAATGTAAAATAACTATTTTCTATTTGAATATGCTAAAATGTAATTTATTCCTGTGATGGCAAAGCTGAAATTTCAGCATCATTACTCCAGTCTTCATTGTCACATGATTCTTCAGAAATCATTCTAATATGCTGATTTGCTGCTCAAGAATTTCATATTATTATCAATGTTGAAAACATGTTTTTTTTTTTTTTTTTTTTGTGGAAACCCTGATATATTACTACCATTCAAAAATTTGGAGTAAGTACAATTTTTACAAACAAACAAACAAAAAAGTATTCCTTCAGTGTCTGTCATTATGCCATTATGTTGCTAAGCCATCTGCTTAGACGAAATGCGCATCACTGATGATTATTCATGAGTTCTGCTATTTAGAAAACAATTTAAAGTGGAATTATCATGTGCCAAGCATTCATCGTTGTAGTTAAAACATTGAAACACAGCATGCCACAGAAAAAGTGTTCAAAAGCAGTGCATCCACTACAAATAATTCTATTTAAATAAATAAAAAATGTTGTAACTTCTGGATAATAATTTCATGTAATTTTGGTCCTTAACTCCATTAATGAGAATGATATATTTAATCTAAATGTGGAAATAGAAATGTTTAAATGGAAAACAGAGTTTAAAATCATTCTGTTTACTTCATTACTTTGCTCACTCCAGTAAAAGAGTGTGTACGCATGGTCTAGAGCTCATGTACGGTGCGCACATATTTACTCTTTATTTTTATTTTTTTATAAATCCCGATTTGTGTATGGAAAATTGAGTATGCACATTTCAGTGCCTTTTTTGTGTGTATGCAACATTTATACATGAGGCCCCTGGTCTATTATTGTCATGTTCCAATACCGTAATGTGGGCAGCCACGCCTTCGTTTTCAAAAGTCCCAGTTTTGGTCCGTTTATACTGAAATGCAACCCCAGAGTTTTCAAACTAAAACGGGGTCTGCAGTGTTTTCAGAAGTCTCTGTTTTCAAGGGCCGAAAAAACGCTGGAGTGGTGTAGACGACGGGCGTAACTGTAGCAAAGGTTATGTGTAGTAAGCACCGATAGCCTAGCGCCGTCATATGGCGCAAATGCGTTCACGGCGACCCGAGTTCGATTCCCGTCTTTTTTTGCCGATCCTGCCCCCCTCTCTCCACCCAGTGCTTTCATGTCTGCTCTCTACTGTCCTCTCCGAATAAAGGCATGCATAAAAAGCCCATAAATACAACTTAAAAATCTTTTGAATGGTATTGTATATTTGTGGCATTATTCTTATTTGGTTGGTTGGTTGGATTTTTCTTTTAGGCTCCAGTGATGCATTTGCAGTAGATGCAGTGCTGAGAACTTGCGAGCACATACAAACACAGGCATGCATGTACAGACAAGCAAGAAGTCAAGAATATACCATGCTGCCAACCCTCCTACATGATGGGGCACTTTCTGGCTTTGACCTCTCCTATTCCAAAACCTCTAGCCTGAAAAAAAGAAGAAAAAAAAATGCTATGGACATAACAGCAGTGCATGCTGCCAAGTTGAGCTCACAGGATTTTTCTGTTTATTTATTTATTTATTTCACAATGAGAGAGAGTCAAAGGTGTGAAGCTCCTCCATCTGGTCTCTCATCACACAGAGAGCCTCTCCACCTGTGGCCCTCTCTTATGCAATAGCTGCCCTGTGCTGTTCCATTTGCATGATTATAGTAATAATGATAAAACACAGGGCAATTATATGAAAGAGAGAAGGTAGCAAATAATCTGATCAAAGTCTTTTGCATTTGTTCCTGGAGTCTTTTGAGATTTTCATTTATGTAAGAATGGAGGCTGTTGTTCCCAATAGAGTCATCGCCATTCAAACTGAAGGGGCACATGCAGATGGTTTGCTTTTAGCTGTAAATTCTGCTATTATGAAGACATAAACCCACGCTCATGGCACTTCAAACTGGATTTTCCCCTCTGGGACAGGAAAGAAGTTATTTTTAAAATGTCAAGGCTGCTCTTTTCCACAACGATATTCTTGATGATCATAGGCTGTCAAGTTCAGTTTGCTTGGTATTAGGGCTGCTCGATTATGGCAAAAATCATAGGCCCTAATCACAATTAACTTGCTCAATATTGAAATCACGATTATTTAACACAATTAGAGGTGGGTGATACGATCAAAGTCTTATTTCATGATTCAGTATGCGTAATTTTAAATGTCAGTGAAATTTCACAATTATCAATACTTCAGCATAAAAACTAATTATAGGTTAATTCATGTAAGTAGAAGTCCTCAAAACAGTTACAGAAGACAAGTAAACAGTTGGCAATACAATAAGAACAAAGGAACTAAATTTCAAACAAAACCAACAAAAAATACAACAGAACAAAAACACAAATTAAATAAATACTGCTTTAGGTTTTTCAGGAAGATGTACTAACAGTGGTATTCAGAGTAATAGCCTATAACAGAAACCGAATAAAGTAATCAAATGTAAAATAACACTGCGGTATACATTAAATATAGACTAATACTTATTAAAACTACAGTTTATTCATTCAAGAGCAGTGAGTGATTTTATCTTTTTCTTTTGTTGTTTGATTAACAATAATGACTGCAGCAGATTTATTAGGCTGCTGTCACTTTAAGAGCTAATGCACAGGTCCTTATACTTATATCTCTTTCGCTGTTTAATATGCTTTTAAAAACACTGTTTATAATGCACATCCCGCATTTTAGCAACAGTAGACTGCATTTTACAAAACTCACTTATTTGGTTGATTTGGAAGTCAAGTTTGGGCTTTTAGGGAGGAACAAAACTGTCAAGGAAAGGAAGGTGTGCAGGAAGGAATGCGGCAGTGGCACAATAATCGTTTCATGATGATTATCTTGTTTTCGTAATTTTTGGAAGCCAAAAACCAAATATGATTAATCACACAACCCTACTTGGTATATATAAAAATCAAATGTTATCTCCTTTTGAACTGAACACTAAACAAACTTACCTATTATCCAAATATACAGCTGGACTTGTTGCTCTGAAAATTTAACCAATATACTTCTTGCTTTATTGTTTCTCTGTGACGTTTTAGATGTGGTGTGGACTCACACCACATGTGTTATTCTTTTATATTTAGAATTACTTTTTGTACTATATCTTTATTGTTATAACTATAGTTATCATCCTTGGTGTGAACAAGCCTTAAGTCTGCTTAAGATAAAGAGACAGACTTTGACACTAAATATTTTATACTGTACATTTTTAAGATAGAACTATTCTTCCTGCATGGAAAACAATTTAAACCAGCAAAAATGGGCATGTTTTTGTGCATAAATATCAATTTATTTGAAATGCAGTGATTTGGATTTATTCATTGAGTAAAGGTTTTTATAGTGATTTAAATTGGCAGCAAAGCCTCCACAAATGGCCAAAAGTACAGTCAGAAATAACCTATTTTCTATCATTAAGTTGTGGGCTGGAATTAATGCAAATTCTCTGGACCTAACTAGTGAGCCTGACAGCCTTACAGACACTATTAAAGTACTCAGTTCTCAGCAATCAGTTAATTTGGACCATTTAGGGTAATGAATAGAATGAGGCATTAGATTCAGAATCAACGGAAAACTACAGTTAATAGCCGGGACTGAAAATTGAGTTCAGAGAAACACTATTCCCTGACGTCAGTCAGGTGTCTTCAGAACATAAATCAACTGGCATTACTTCATTGGTTTTAAATGACCAAGTAAAATCTATTATTATGCGATTCCCATGGCAAATTTACAAGAAAACAATAACTTGAAAGGGTCTAAACATTGAAGCATAAAGCTGGTGGCGGTCAAAATGAACCAGACAACGTGGAAAGCTTCAGAAAGTCATAAAATATAAAATCATAAAAATACTGTATAGAAACCACTGGAATGATAATTACATCAAAAGGTTCGGTGTCTCTGAGAATAGTGGATTTACTAAAGAAAATTAAAGCAATATTTAATCTAAAAAAAAGTCATTATATCTTTTAAATGAACATGAGAGGTATCATGATGATACTACTATCACAACTGTGTTTTGTTTAGTTGTCTTTTTGTTCATATGTGTTTGTTTCTTGTGCTTCAGTTCAGTTTAGCCTTATTTGTTTCCTATTTTGTCTCCTTGGTTACTTATTACGTTCAGCTGTTGATCATTAGTTCTCTTGTTACCTATGCGTATAAGAACTCCCTGTTCTAGTTTAAATTTATATTAAATGCAATTACAGCAGCTGAACTTAAGAGTGTTTTTGACCCACTTAAAGGGATAGTTCAACCAAAAATGAAAATTATGTCTACTTTTACTTGCCCTTTATTTCTTCTGCTGAACACAAAAGAAGATATTTTGAAGAATGTTGATAACCAAACAGTTGATGGGCCCCATTGACTTCCATAGTATGGAGAAAAATAAAAATAAAAAATACTATATAAGTCAATGGGGCCCATCAACTATTTCCAAGCATATTCTTCAAAATATCTTTTGTGTTCAGCAGAAGAAAGAAAAACAGGTTTGAAACAACATGAGAGTAAATGCTGACAGAATTTTCATTTCGGGGTGAACCATCCCTTTAAGTAGGACTTAAGTACATATTTTTATGTAATTTTATAATTATGCACAGAGGAACAATGGCCAAGGTCAGGATTTTTTATTTTATTGTTTTTTTTTTTTTTTTTTAACCAAACCCCATCATATACCCCAAGAACACATGGGATACACAACACGTCTTACATGGGACCATTCTGTGCTACTTTTGTTTTTTTTAAAAAGTTTAATGGTAGTCGCTATTCGCCGCCATTACATGGACAAGCGCAATCGGGACATTTTTTTTTTTTTTTTTTTTTTTTAATTCTCCTTTTGTGGTCCGAAAAAAAAAAGAAAGACATGACATTAGAACCACACCTGATTGATTGATTGATTGAAGGGTGAACGATCCCTTTAAGAAACAGTCATAAAAGTGTATTCTCTTTTAGTACATATGATGGCTTTTTATTTCATCAGTATAATCTGAAAGTACAGTTTAAAATATACTATTAAGATGTGAAGCATACTACTAGTGCACATTCAATACAATTAAGCACACTTCTTTTTCACAATGGTTAATATTATTTAAGAACACCCTGATGTTCCGGCCACCCATAGGGCCTTCATCATACTTCATCAGCTCGAATAGTATCGCAAGAACCCGACTGCATTATTGTAATCACAAGTTTTTGTCTCTGCTTTTCTCACTGAACATTAGTGTTTACCAAATACTCACCAGTAAGGATGGACAATCTGAATATACAGTGGCTGGTTTGGCTGCGGTCCTTTTCAACAAACAGCTCACACCACACAATTACCCGTTATTATCTGCTGTATTACCTCCCACTCACCAACACAAACACAATGACTTCTAATTGAAGCAGATGGCTCTTACATAAACCTAGAGCCAGAGATGGAAGCGGCCCACTTCGGTCACCTAACTGGGCTCCCTGACATCTATGTACTTTTGAAGGAAATGTGCTACGTTCAGATAATATTCACACCAAGAAGGAAGAAAGGGGTGTATTGAGAGCATTTGAAGAACAAAGACCAGTCATCCCAGCACCTTTCGTGGCATCTTCATTTACGCTTGTGTTTCTTATTTCTCGGGTCGGCATTTTCTAAAGTGATATGCGCGTCTGTTCTCTGACACAGACCTGCTCTCTGTGTCAAAACAGGAGCCTAATTGTTCTGAACATTGCTGTTACCATAGCAGCAGGCATTACTGAAAAGAGAATGATGGTGGTGGTGTGATTTCAAAAATAAGTGTGATACCAGGATGAGGTGGCTGGGGAACTGGACGTGCTTTGTGCACAGAAAACTAGTGGAAACTGGACTGGAGACCTATTTTGTAACTATAACAAGATGATTACAAGAACATGTTTCAGTCTTTCTGCCTTGAAATGTCACATTTAAAGGGGTCAAGACATGGATATATATGTTCCTTGAGATTCACTTGTGTATATATTTTAAACAAATATATACTGTACCTGTTGTCAAAAGTTTGTAAAAATTAGTTTTTCAATGTTTTTAAAAGAAGTCTCGTGCTCATCAAGGCTGCATTTATTTAATCAAAAATACAGTAAAACAGCAATATTGTGAAACATTATTACAATTTAAAATAATTGTTTTCTATTTTAATAAATTTAGAATATAATTTATTCCAGTGATGTCAAAGCTGAATTTTCAGCATTACTCCAGTCTTCAGATGTTCCTCCAGAAAAAATTCAATATGCTGATTTGTGCTCAAGAAACTCTTAATTATTATATTATTATTAGCAGTAGTAGTAGTAAATTATGTAATTTGTCGTTCCACACCTGTAAGACCTTCGTTAATCTTCGAAACACAAATTAAGATATTTTTGATGAAATCCGAGGGGTATATGACTCGTCCATAGACAGCAATTCAACCGACACTTTCAAGGTCCAGAAAGGTACTAAAGACATATGCAAATGTATTTACGTGTATGACGTGATAGATCCCGCAAAATCAGAATGAGTTGATTTCAATAAAATGAAATGCAAATCAGGTAACAACACAAACATGTTATTAAAAAAATGCATTTGTTCCATTTAAATTGGTTCAGAGTACTAGATTGCGGAGGATGCAGTCTATCACTATCTAGCATACTTTACTGCTGCAGACACCTGAATAATCTGAACCATCAAAATCATCTAGTATAAATCATACAATGAGGATGTTAAAATATATAAAAAAACTCACCTTTCAGGTAATCAACAACACCACTGACGTGTATACATTAAGCATGTCCCCGCCAGATTTGTCACTTGTTTGGGGTCCCTTTTCTGTTTGTCACACTGCAAAAAAAAATGCTTTTCTTACTTAGAGTTTTTTGTCTTGTTTATAGTGCAAATATCTAAAAATTATTAAATCAAGAAGCATTTTCTAGACAAGTAAAAATTATTGTCTTGTTTTCAGAAAAAAATGTCAAAATTAAGTGAGTTTTTCCTTAAAACAAGCAAAATAATCTGCCAATGGGGTAAGCAAAATAATCGTATTTTAAACCGAAAAACAAAATTATTTTGCTTGTCTAAAAAATGCTTCTTGATTTAATTTTAGATATTTAGACTGGAAACAAGACAAAAATTCTAAGAAAGAAAAGCATTTTTTGAAGTGCATCTGTGCTATTTGTGGTGCGTTTCTGTATTTGGTTGTGTTATGAGTTTCGGCAGCGTGTTAATGTATTTGGTTGAGTTGTGAAATTTTGCAGCACGTTTTTATATTTGGGTGCGTTGCGAACTTTTGCAGTGTGTTTATGTATTTGGTTGCGCTGTGATTATTTGCAGCACATGTGTTGTCAAACTGATGAAGGCGTTTTCTTAAAGGGATAGTTCACCCAAAAATGAAAATAATTCCATGATTTACTCACCCTCAAGCCATCCTAGGTGTATATGACAAACAAAATCTGAGATATGTTTAAAAATATCCTTAGTCCTCCAAGGTTTATAATGGTTGTGAATGGTACCCCAAATTCTGAAGACAAGACATGATGTACTAATGCGTTGTACGTCATGGCATTGTGTACTATGTCACGGAAGTTAACGCTTTTTGGATGTACATCGAATGCGTGGCTGTCGCACCGGAAGCTCATTATTTTACTTTATAAAGTTTTAAATAAGGATACTTGTCTAAAAAAAAAAAAAAAAAAAAAAACACATCGACTCACTTCAGAAGGCCTTTATTAACCCCCTGGAGTCGTATGGATTTTTTTTTTTTTTTTTTTTTGTCTTGAGAATTTGGGGGTACCATTCACAACCATTATAAACCTTGAAAGACTAAGGATATTTTTTAAATATATTTCCGATTGTGTTTGTCTGAAAGAAGAATACACGGATGGCTTGATGGAGAGTAAATCATGGAATAATTTGCTGGTGTTTTTTTTTTTTCTTTTTTCTGTTTGCATGTGTTTTCTTCAGTTGCAGCAAGTTGAGCTCTCTCGGCTAAAAAAGACAGCACAACTGGTTTTAATATGAATAATTCATTATAATAAGAAATGTTTCTTAAGCAGCAAATCAGCATATTAGAATGGTTTCTGAAGGATCATGTGACAATGAAGACTGGAGTAATGATGCTGAAAATTCAGCTTTGATCACAGGAATAAATTACATTTTAAAATATATAAAACAGTTATTTTAAATGTTGATAATACTTCAAAATATTCATGTTTTTCATTAAATAAATGCAGCTTTGGTGAGCATAAGAGACTTTCAAAATTCTCCAAAAATATTACTAACCCCATACTTTCGAATGGGAGCGTATGGCTGGTTACAACAATTTGCACAATTTAAAATTATATATTCACAATGACTACATTTAAATTCTTGTGATATAAACAGTGCAGATGGTTAAAGGGGGTAGTGGGTGGTTAGTGAATAAGATGCAGTGGCATTGTTTACTGAATTTGCCCATGAGTGTTCGTTACGTCTGTTCAGTTACATTTGATTCACTTGATTTAACTCAAGGCTCTTATGGACCTTTTTTTCTGGGTAGGCGCCATATTTAATTAGACATGAATGAAAACAAGGCTCTGAGGGGTGGAACTATAGTCCGTTCAGATTACACTGTTGTATACCATTGTGGTGATTTTTAAGTCTGCAAACATTAAAAATGCATTTCCAAAGCATTTCCTCTGAAATAAACATAAATAAATTAGATGTGACAATGACTTTAAGACAACAAAACCAATGGGGACTGTACTTTCTCACAGCCTTGTTTTCATTCAAGTCAAATTAAACATGTTGTCTACCCTGACTAAGGTCCATTAGTATAGTTAGAATTTCACTGAGCAAGTCATATGCATTTAACGGAACAGAACTGGATTGAATTAAGGTGTCTTTCAAATTATGCATCCGTCCACAGTGGCTTGTGTGCCATTTCGCAAAGCTTCCCTCGCCAAAAAAAAAAAAAAAAAGTGTGGGAGAAAATTATCCTGCATAAATAAATGCACTTTTTTTTTTCTTCTGTGTAATGACTAACTAAGATCCTGTGTTTGTTTTAATAAACACTCCTTTGCACATCGCATTGAAAATGAACGTGCTAGAAACTTAATTATAGCCCCACCACTGCTATCAATGTCCTCTCAAGTTTTATTTTTAGTTCAAAGTTCCCGCCTGCTTCAAACACTAAGGAAGTAGGAAGAATCAGGAAGTCAGTGGGGTGGTAATATTAGTATTTCCATAATTAACAACATATATGTACTTTATGCTGTGTGCATAAGTGAAAAAAAACTTTTTGGCATTTATCGCTCTATTCAAAACCTAGAGGGATTTGCACTGATTTAATCCAAAGAAAACACTATCATACAGATAAAATGCAATGACATTTACACATAAAAGCAACTGTTTTTAATAATTCATCCGCTAAATTGCTCTCTTCTGAAGGTCAATAAAGGCAGCAGCATAATTAAAAAGTTAGTAAAAGTTAGTTAAAATAAAATAAACTGAATGTTCATTTGTGTTGTACTAGGTCACATTTGTTGAAAGATTTTTAATACACAATGTATACTTTCATAGAAAGTACATCATTTACATTTTAATTATTTTACATAATATAACAATTTGGTCAATCCAAATCAGTCCGTCTGATTCCTTTAAAAATATCCTATTTAGACAAACTGTAGGAAATAAAAAATAAAAAATTTAGCCGCTTCCATACATCTTGCTAAATCAGTGATAGACAGAAATCAAAAGGTCTTTAGATGACGTCCCTACTGCTCCATTCATCCATAAGCCTTCAGTTTGACCTATCCTGAACACAGATCTGCGGTAGCATCAGCCTCCAATAATCTACTGGTCATAATGATTTCAGGAGAGTCCAGAATAAATCAAAATGTAACATTTATTTGTCAGGTAAAAATATGTCATGCCAATTACACATTTAAACAATTAGAAGCCAATTCAGAAATCATAAATACATAACATCAATTGCTCAAAGATGACTCTAAGAGTAAGAAATGCATACATACAGTGGTGGATGAATTTTTCTAATAATTCACCCATCACTGGGGGTTCTGGCTGCAGACTCTCCCCCTTGGCTGCTTTGCACTTTCCCTTAAATACCCAGACCAGAACAAAAGGATTGTAAATATTTACTACACCGACACCCGGAGCCCGTTTCAATAAGGAGGTTCAACCAACTCTGAGTTAAAACTTGAACTCTGAGATGGGAAACTCTTGAGTTTTTGGTTTCAGAACAGCTGAATTGAGTTTGTTCAATCAACTCTGAGTAGGTTGAGTTAAGCATGTGCACCATGACTATGAAAAGCCATGATCAACGGAGCTCCGATATTACGATTCACCATGGCAACAGCACCCAACAAAAAGATGTCTGCACACTTCAGAGTTAATACAAGTTTAATTCTTATCACTTTTATAATATCAGAGGTGAAAACTGGCAGAACGGTAGGTTATTGAACTAATATTCATTTTTATTGATGTGTGATGGGAAAAGAGAGAAGAGCGTGCTCGGCAAAAGGCGGACTCGAACCCGGTCAGTCGCATCACAAGTTAATTCTACACACCTTACGCACTACTACCTACACAACTGAAGCCATTAGTCATGCTCCTAGTTTTTAACCTTGTGTGATATAGGTGGGTGGAGCTAGTGTAAATTTGCACTTAGTAATAGACACTCCGAAAAATCTTGTTTTCCGTTTGCATTAAGATTATTTTTATTACCACACTGGCAGATAAAAAAAGTCAGAATTTGGAGATAAAACGTTGCAGTTACCTTTTGTATTTTTTTGTTCCGTCATGGAAACAAGCTTCCACCCAGAACACCCTTTTGAAATCATCAGAGCTGTTTCTGACCATTTTGCCATATTGAGGTGATTTGACAACCTGAGGTGAGGTCACAAATGCCATAAATGAGGTCATAACTGCCTCTTCCCTGGAAACCACTATCAACGCCCTAGCAACCATCTAACAACCCAGCAAACAGGCTATAAAGGACTATACCTGCGGACTGTAACAGTAAGTCCACTGAAGAAGAGTTGACTGTGAACCCAAGTGCCGTTTTATTTTATCCAAAGGTGAACAGATACAAATTAAAGACTTCACTTGGAACCATGGACTAATGCCTCATTTCCACCAAGCAGTACGGTACGCAATTTGCCGTTTCCATTGTCAGAAGTTGTAAACGGTACCCTAACTCCGAACTGTACCGCACTACTTTTTTGCGACCCTTCCATTGGGGTACCTAGCACAATAGTCCGGTATTAATGGGTGAAGCTAGACTCACTGCAGATCGTTGATTGGTTGACAGAGAATCGTCACTTGCATGTGCTAGAAGGGAAATGACAACACAAGAGGCACCATTTTTTTTTTTTTTTCTTTTTTTTAAGTTGAAATACAATACCGTTTTTTCTTGTGACAAACAGCCACATGCCGAGAAGCTAGAACAAGATCTGCTGTATGTCTTCCATTGTTGTTTACTGTGTCACTTTCTTTTTCCATATGAGAAGAACATCGATTGCTACTTTCCGGCATACATTACAACTATCAAGTAAGGGTACTGTTGGCGGTGGAAACGCAAGCCAGATCAGAGTTTACCGTCCCGAATCGTACTGAACTGTACTGAACTGAACTGTCCTGTACTGATCGGTGGAAACTAGGCATTAGACATGAACAGGAACAGAAACATAAACGCACCAACAGCAGTTACAGGGAACAAATCTAAACAAGATATAACGGAAACATGAGGACTATACACCAAGACTAATGACTAACAAGAAACACCTGAAAGCAATGAACAATTAACCAATGAGAACATGACACACAGTCAAGGGAAGCACATGGCAGCATCACATAATGGGATAAGGGAATCACATGACAAACAGGAACCACTCCTGTTTGTCATGTGATTCCCTTATCCCGTCATATGATCCTGTCATGTGCTTCCCTAGGGAAAAAATGGGAAAACTTCAAAATAAAAGACATGAAAACATGGACATTGGACAACATGACACAGAACAGAATCAAACCAAATTATACCATGCAGAAACCATGCCACCACGATTAAAATGCATTAATAGTTCAAAAGAATTGTTTTACCTGTTGAAGTGCATGTCATGAATCTCTCCCATTCTTGGATACCTAGAGGACAAATTTAAAACTTTGAGCATCACAAGCAGAAGTTGTATGTTTGAAGACATTAATGATGGAATGTGTTATTGTTGGGAACATGATGTCAATGCACACAGTTCTCCAATGATTTCAATGGAACAAAATGAGAGGAGGAAAAACAGCAACACTTTATTTCGATAGTCCACTTTATAGACATTCTACTAACAATACAGTAAGTAACTTTGCAACTACATGTCAACTAGCAGTCATTATTAGAGTATTAGTAGACTGTCTGCTTAATATCTGCTAACATTTTATTTTGATGCTCCCTCAACAGACATTCTACTGAATATAAGTAACTTTGCAAGAACATCTTAACTTATTCTACTAACCCTAACAGTCTACTAATACTCTGAGAGTTAGTTGACATGTAGTTGCAAAGTTACTTATAGTTAGTAGAATGTCTAAAGTTGACTATTGAAATAAAGTGTAAAATAAATAAATAAATACATAAATAAAAAGTACCTCCTCTATTGCCATGAAGACCTTCATTTTGGATTTCTTTTGATCCAAGCATCAACCAAATGTAGCCCCATTTCATTAAATCATGTTCTGTGCCATGGGCATACTTGTTTTGTAATCATGCTGCTCCACTAATGGCAGTTTAAATGGAAATGTTTCTCATCAGACTAAATTGAAAATTATTTTGCCAATCAGCAGGTGCCTTTTATTGTATTTTAACTTATTACATTTCAGCTATAAACAGATGTTGATGCCTTTAATTTTGAGAGATATTACTCCATTTGAGTAACACTAATGAAAACCGGCATATCCATGATTATGGCAATCTCTGCTGATTTCTCTCGCTCATTTCTATACGGGTGTTAGACAATATGTGCTGACAAACAAAATGTTTTCCATTGTCAAAATGCTTGAGGAGGCAGAATCTATTTACCTTCATCTTAAAAGGTCTAGCTATTTTGTGCTATGAAAAGCAAACCCCAGCAATGCAAACACTCTAAGTCATCAGTCATGGACTATAATTATCAGTGGTTTTAAATGGGAAAACTAACTCCACACTTTCATTTGAAGATAAATGTAGATTCATGTTGTTACCTGTGACTAGGATAAATCTATTACTATTTTTTAAAGTATTTTATGCTGGAGAAATGTTGCAAGAACAGACTGTCTTCTTTTAGAACAATTTACCTTTAGTCAGCATCAGCGTAACCATTTTTAGGAGTATACAATATGGCTCTCAGGAAATCAAAAGAAAAAGTATAAATAAATTATTAGGCCTATATAATTATACCAAATATATTACCACACATTTATTTAATGAATTCATTTACTGAGAAAGAGAAAGAGAGAGAGAGACCATACCTGACTTCCTAGTTTGTCTATGAAAGCATGTAGACCGATTTTTGCGTGAAGAACTCAGGAAAATCAAAAGGATGTGACGTTAACGCCTATAGCATCTCTTTCGTTCTGAGACACAAAATTAAACTAATAATACTAATACAATATTCAGGATAATACCGAAAGAGCAATTCTGTAGGCTACTTTAATTTCAATGTGTCATACAAAGAAATTTGAAATATAGTCTCAAATATGCTTCAGTGCTATTTTAATTACCTCGTTTGTCGACATGATGCCGGTGAATTAAAGAGCTGATGCAAACATATCCACATCGCTATGATCAGATTCTTTCTTATATGCCGTTTTCTCACCGCTGTCATTTTTGTGCTTATTTTGTAACTGAGAAGAACGCGCGCGACACATATTTACACATTCATCAAAACTTGGACGGCGTTTGGACGTGCGTCATAACAGGATATCACTGCAAAAGTATTTCCAACTTCGTGTTACTTCCATAAGCGAAGAATGAAAAATAACTTAGCCGTGAGTATATCGGGGCCTTGCATAACCTTCTTTCTATCTTGTACGTTGCGTGCACGAGCAATATATAAGATTATGGCTGCAGTTCACTTAACGGCCACGGGTGCCGCTAATAACAAGGGTTTCTGAATTCTGAATTTTTCATACTGACTTTTTTTCAGAGATGCTTTACCTGTAATTTGAATTATGGCTTGCATTGTATTGTGTTTTAAGGTTGAAGGAAATGTCAGTAAACTTAACGCATAATGTCTTGGCAGAAAAATGCCAGCACCTTATCATTTTTCTACTGATTTTTTCTTTTTCTTTTTTCTTTTTCTTACAGTGTTAATTTTTATCTATCTATTTACATTCATTATTTTTTTTATCAATTTAGAACTCAAAACTTCATTCAAATGTATTAAAGCCACAAAAAAACAAATGATTCTAAAATATCGGAACAATATTATACATTTGAATATTTTTATTTTACCCTATTCCAATAATTGTATTAGATTCCAGGTTGTAACAGTCTCAGAAAAAGTATCAGCTATGCATTTTTTCCTCCCACATGAACTGTGAAGAGCTTTGATGACTGATGTTGAAGGACATGTGGTGGTTGTGTGTGACAAAACCTCAAACATGCATGCTGACAGTCTGGACAACAGTGTATCATCAAGCAGAACTTACCTTCAGTGCGATCCAACCTGCAGATGACACCGTCTGCCATTTATTTCCTCTAAGTCTGTTTATACTGATCCACTTGTCCTATGCTCCATAGTTGTAATTCTTCACTGCTGGTTTCTTGACATGGGACAATACCACTTTGACAGCTACAGTAAAAAGTTCCCTATAATGTCTAAAGACACAAATCTCAGTGTCTCAGATAAATCCTCATGAAACATTTAACTGTACAGACAAGATATTTTTATATTGTTCACTGAAAATATAATTCAATGTATTAAGACGCAAACCCACGCATAGGAAGATTGCGATGCATAATATTCCCTCAGCAGAGCACAACTACCTCTTCTTCAATATGACATGAAATACTTTGCTCTCATTGAGGAAAAGCTGGCAATGAGATGTGTTTTTGTAAGAGGGAATCACTCCTTTTGAACTTCCTTTTGGGATTCCGGAAGAAACACTGTAAGTGAAACAGTGTGTTTCAAACCAAGTCACTTACAAAGAACTGTGTGCTCTGATGTTGTGTAACAAGTTTTACCACTCAGGAATCACTTCAGCTATTTGGGGGCATGTTTTGGAGGCACGTGTAATAGCTTTAAAGCTAAAGTTAGAACTTTGATTTTCTACTACAATAAAATTCTTTCTAGAAATACAGATACAGGATGAATGAGAATCCCTTCGCTTGAGTGCTACAAGATAACCTGCAACTTTTAACCCTGTAAGTCTAAAGTCTGACATTTGAAATAATAGTCAGAACTTGTGTGTTTTATATTTTGTATCATATCTGAGACATCAGGCTTTTATGGCTCATACTGTATATTATGATATAGTGAGAATATGAGCTCATACAAAAGAAAAGAAAAAAAATGGCAAAAAAATGTAATTTGGTGCAGTTGCTGACATTTATGATTGAGAGATGAACAAATAAATGTTCCTCAAAAGCCTGATGGATCACATTTGATACATATTAACATTTGTTGTTCTTTTACAAAAATGATGGATAATCAAGTAAACCTAAGCTGATTCAGTCCAGTACGTTACATCTTGAAATATTACTAACAATGTAAAAAGTTACATTTACTTTATTAAAATCATTGAACAGCAAAAACATATGTGAACCACGAGCTGAAGGGGATGTTGTTGTTTTGTTTTTTTTTACAATTATAATAAAAGGCCTTTTACTTGCTAAAAAAAAGCATAAACTATCAATAAAACGACAGATGGCGTGTAGTAAATTGTGTGCAACAGGTTTTTAAGCAAAGTTTTGATCATGTTGATAATTTAGAGGCCTTCAAAATATGTGTATCAAATATGATGCAGTAGGCTTCATAGGGTTAAAGTCTGGATCTTGCTCTCCAAATTGCTTTTTCAACAAATAAAACCAGCATTGTGCAATGTCACACAGAGGACAGACCTATTTGTGCGACTTACAGAATGGGATATCTGGGCCACATCTCTGAATCAGGTGCTCTACCTCTGAAACTTCCTTAAATCTGGCTGTCTGATATACTGGAGTCACAGACTTCTCTAAATATCATCTCCACTTTCTGGCAGGCCACTCTGTTATGGTCGGCAATGAAATAAGGATCAATATGCTGCAGTGTTCCTCGATGCTGCCAGCAATCCTGGTGCTCCGATCGTGGCTGAATGAGGGAGGTGAGACTGATTCTGTCCACTCGCTTTTCACTTGTCACAGACTGTTAGATAGTGGAGCCCTGAATGACTGCTGGGCTTCCAACATGTTTAGCTTCACTGTCACCTGACCACATCTTCACAGTCTGGAAGCCATTCTTGGTGAGTGAGTGATCCATGCCACTCAAGGTAGTCTTCTTTGCCATGGGGAAAACATGTCCATATACTTTCACTGAAGCTGTAAATACTTTGTTACTTCTGAATTTTCAACTAACTGGATAAAATCCAGGCCTATACTAAACTTCAAGTATATCCCATGAATACAGTATATCCCTGATATATAACTAATATAAAGTATAGGAAATATACACTTAAAAAAAATATTTATATAAAAGATTATTTTTAAAGTTTATATAAAAGTCCTAAACTAAGGAAAACTTATGCGTTTTGGCCATTCATTTACACAACAATGACATTTTGGGGCCCTGAAAACACAAACTTTGGAAAACGGGTTTCAAAATGCAACTTTTTGAAAACGTTACCATTTTCGTCTCCGAGTAGACTACAAAAACTTGAATTTGTGCCTGGCAGCATTATACAGCGTTTATAGTCATTTTCGTGGATCCGTGTGAACGGGGATCGTTTTGACAACGTTGTCTGTATGTGAAAAACGCAAAAGAAAAAAAAAATTAGTACATTGCTGTTGTGTAAACGCACTGTAAAAAAGAATTGTTAGTTTAACTTAAAAAACAGTAAGTTACCTTGTTACCTTACAATTTTGAGTTCATTGAAATTAAAAATTTGAAGGCGATTGGTTTAACAGAAACTCAAAATATTATGTTATCTGAATCACACTGATTATTAAAGTTTATTTGATAAAAGAAAAAAAGAAAAATGTTGTGATAACAAATCATGAAAATAATTTTTACAGTGTACCCTGAATTTGCAACCCTATTTAGGAATCAACTAAATAAGGTTGCAAATAATAATAAAAAAAGTTTAAAATTTTTTTTGAAGTTCCTCTTTTATAAATATTATAATATATATATATATATATATATATATATATGTATATATATATATATATATATATATATATATATATATATATATATATATATATATATTATATATATATAGACTACTGTTTTTAGGTCCTATTTTGTTTCTATTTTGTGGGGAGTGTCTTTAAAATGTGTCAGTTTTTGTTCTAGGGAATGTTCTTAGTTGCAGAAAAATAATTATATTTTGCAGTCTACCATAGTGGAAATACCAGTGGTTGCAAGGCAATACAAGAATCAACACATAGTGAAAGAATCAACACATAGTCAGTGTAAATTGGCAAAGCAGCTATAAGTGGTTAAGTCTATGTAAAGAAAACAGGACCGATCAGGAGCTAAGGCATGTACAAAAGAAGACCAATTATGATTCATACAAATATTATGATGATGTCATCAAAGGAAGATGCATTTGTGATACTGAATATGCTATCAATGCAAGTCAATAGGAGATTTTCAAACTTTGTGGATTATTATTACACACAATAAATACTTAAACCGCATTCTACAACCGAACTCACACCCGTACATTTTCAGGACTCACAACCGCATTCTCAGAATATTTGTGCTGTGTGAACGGAACAGGACTGGACAACTAGTTGTCTGTCATGTCATTCAGTGCGAGAGAGACGCTCCTCTGGAGTTTTGATGGATGGATTCGCAGTTCAATTAGTCTCTTGTCATGTCAAAAGTGATAAGACTTTTCAGTTTTTGGACGTCGCCATCTTTAATATTACGTTGGTCACTGTCGTTATGGTTACTAGCATTAAAACGTACAGTGTGAACGTGGCCTATTTCTTTTAGAAAGCAAATAGGTAACACTTGTGTCATTGGTGTCCTTGTTACACAAGTTACAAGTAGTTAGTAATAACTATAAATTATGCATACTGTAATTACATGCAACTAACCCAAAACCAAATTCTAATTCTAACTATAGTAAGTACATGTAGTTAATCATATTACTCTGTACTTAAACGTATTTAATTACCCTGTCACACTGACACCTTAAAAATAACTGCAAATAGATTTAATTTTGATATAATTTTGCCTTTATCATGTTTATGTTTACAATGATCGAACTTAGACCAAATAATGTTTTGAGTTGGTTTTGTTAAATATATTAAATATAGTGAATACATTAAATACAGGTAAAATACATTAAGAATCACCTCACTATATTACTTTTATTAAATAGAAACAAATAAACCTTAACAATAAGGTTCCATTAAGGTTAGTTAATGCATTAACTAATATTAACTAACAATGAGCAATACATTAGTTACAGTACTTATTAATCTTTGTTAACATTAATTAATAAAAATAAATTTGTTCATTGTTAGTTCATGTTAGTTCAGTTTTTATGTTAACAGATACAAATTTAGATTTTAATCATGCATTAGTAAATGTTGAAATTAGCATCAACTGAGATTAATAAATGCTGTAGAAATATTTCATTGTTAGTTCATGTTAACTAATGTGATTAATTAATGTTAACAAATGAAACCTTATTGTCAAGTGTTACAGAGAAACCTAACAAGCCGTTATGATTATAAACTCATTTCCTTCATCATCACTATCATCATCAGATGCACCTTGAGTCTGTTACTCTTACACAGCACTGTAACACTGGCCTTAGTCTGACCTCCCTCCTCTGCCCACAGGCCTAAAGCAATCAGCAGATGTTATCTAGGTTCTACGTCACAGCTTTAACTGACTCTACACATTCTACTGGATTTGTGGAAAGTTATCTGTTCCAGATCATAGGGACTTATGTCACAAACACAGTTCACTGTTATTAAAAACCCTTCTTTTAAAGACCAAACAGAACGACAACAACCAAAGATATTGTTTCTCGGTGCCGTAATCATTATAGTTGTGATGCTATTCTTTTATATTTAGAATGATTTTTAAAACTATATATTTATCATTATAGTTATTGACCTTGGTGTGAATGAGACTTTATATACTAGTGATGCATTCATGGTGTTTCCCTTCCTACACCCAGAGACACTGGGGCTCCCCATCCGTGTGACACAAAATGGATGGATGTTTATATATACCACACAATATTGTACCATAAAAGTGCTAATTTTTCATATTGCACACTGTATAATAGGATACTGAGTCTACACATTATTTAATGATTCATTGTTTCATTTATACTAAAAAATAAAACTTGTACTAATTATATATTACCCCCTGTCATTTGTGTTTTACTACTTGCCATAAAAAACCTCGCACATCAAAAAAAAAAAAAAAAAAGTATGGATTAACGGTGCTGTAAATGTATGAAATCATTTATCCTGGCAAAATTAATTTACTCGCACCTCAGGACGGCTTGACTCCATAAGGGCCGTAATACATCATGGCAGTGTGCTACAATTTTAAAGTGTTGGGTGAGCTCAGAATGATTTCAGAGAATGTCTCTCTCAGAATTAATTTTCATAGAGGAAATTTCATCTATCGTTTTTGTCATATTTAAAAAAAAAAAAAAGTAAAGACTACAACCTTTTTAGATCAGAACCCACATTTTGACTGCCTGCTTCATCATGCAAAAGTTATGCAAAACACTCACAAAAATATCTTCTTTCCCCTAAATCATCCAATTATAGGGATCACGAAGCCATGGCCATGTCACAATGCATCACTTTACAGTATTGTTTTTTTTTTCCCCCTTCCAAATCTGCGGAATGTTAGAAAGCATCAGACATCATCCACTGGTTTTATTTTAAAATGAATATTTCTTTGACTCAGCACAGTGAATCACAGGTGTGCACTTCCCTACATGTCTGCATTCACAAGGTCTTTTCTCCATTATATGTGGGCCATACTTCAAATCACAGTTTAGAAGAGATTTTCCTTTATGTTCACAACCATGTTTGTCTTGAGATCTAAATGGATGGACCCGAGTTTCCCCCACTTTGAAAGAAAAAGAATAAAATCTGTATTTTCTAATAAATGTCATACAGTTGTTTGCTTTGGTAATGTAACTATCTTAAGCCATTCCTGCCACAAAATCTCACCCAGAAGCTCAAATGGTAGAGCAAATAAAACATATTGTTAATAAAACAAAGGTCATGGGTTCAAATCCCAAGGGTCCCACTTTATATTAGGTGGCCTTAACTACTATTTACTTACATTTAAATTAATCATTTGATACAATGCACTTATTGTATACATACATGTTTTTACATTGTACTTATATTTTAAAAATGCCTGCATGTAATTACATCTATAATTAATTTCTGTATTGACCCATCCCTTACACCTTAACCCACCCTTAAACCTTCCCATACCACCAAACCTGTCCCTAACCTTACCCGTATCCCATCTCAATTGCAGCACAAGTGTTATGCAATACAATATGAACACAATAAGCACATTGTACTTATTTTTAAATGTAAGCACATAGTAGTTAAGGCCACCTAATATAAAGTGGGACCAGTTACAGTAATTTAAATTTCTGCACAAAACCTGTGGTTGGCACAAACCTCATTTAATGTAGTCTGGGTCTTATATATATCTATATATATATATATATATATATATATATAAGGATTTTGTTCATTATCTTCATTTAGAACGAGAGCATAACACACAATCTGTTCATGATGGCATCTGCCAAATTTGACTAGCTTCTTCTTCTGAATTTGGGCCAAAATAACAAATAGAGTTTGATTGGATGCACTGTCCTTGACATAAACAAAAGATGCAAAGTGTTTTCTCTTCATTTTTAAAAGCCTACTTATTAACTATGCAGTTGCATTTTCTCATTTGCATTAAGCATTGTTTTTCCCAACGTGACTCTATCAGAAAAGGCCCGTGACCCCATTTTGTGTCACGACCCACCAGTTGAGAAGCACTATTCAAAACGGCAGCACTTAGCACATGAAAAAAAAGAAGAAGGAAAAAAAAAAAAAAACGAATTGTAAATCAGCTCTGATCGGCAAAACATGGAATTGGGAATTGGTGTAGAAAGCGTTGTGCTTGTTCCTGGGTCAGATCTCCAGTAGAATAGTAATAGCCCATGCCAGTCATCATTATTTAAATGTCATGGCTGTCCTTTGAAGATGCATGCAAATGATGGTGGGATATGTTGGAGAAAAGAGCATGCCGCAGTGTACTGCTTCACTGTACCAGGCAATTATGCTGACAAACTACTTGCTATAGAGTCACCAAATGTTAAGAGGAGATAAATGAAATCAGCCAAGTGAGGGAAGTAAATAAACAATCTGATCCGTAACTTTGAAAATCCATCATCATTTTCTCTAATGACTCTTGCACGTATGCCACCCCTCGGCCTCTCCTTTCTTTGGCAGGGCTCACCTCTTAATTGTCTTTTTTTGATACTCAGCTAAGACTGTACATGATGTATTACATTCAGTGTCAAGGGGGAGAGTGCCTCTCCAGCCACATCAAACTGACAGTGCGCTGAAACACAAATGATGCAACAAACAGAAATAGTGAGTCACTCTGTAGATCAATTAGAGTGAACGGTGAGAGTGCAGCGGGGTGAGGTGGCTGCTGCATCAGCCTAAGCCGTTTACTAGCTCACAGCTGTCTAGAAAATGTCTAAAAACGATGACGGGTTTCATTTTGTGCTAAAAGAGAACAGCAGGAAATGGAGAGAGAAAAAAAAGAGCAAGTTAAAATCAGAAATGAAAGTGGATTGTTCAATCAAGATCACTGCACTGCAGCATCATATTTTGAAATATGCTTTTACATTTTTTTTTTTATTACCAATCAGGGAGACATTTGACATAAACATTGATCTAGTTACAACAAAGTATTGTAATCCTGAAGGTGCAACGGTGTGCAACCTGAAAGCAAAGTGCAAGGTTCAAGGTTATGTAAATCTGTTATTAAAGCTTATAAGATATATATATATATTATATATATGTCTCCAACATGTTCTCCAACCAATACGAGCATATAGGCCGTTTGTCACTTCCCTGAAATACGACCCATAGGAGCGTTTACTAAAGTTGCGCTCCTATCGACAAAAGGACACTTTCCTTTTAATTCATGAAATACGACCCATAGGAGCTTTTGCTAAAGTTGCGCCCCTATCGACAACAGGACACTTTCATTTTAATGCATTGTTCCCTTTAATCTGCGTCATATTTCAGGTTTCGCATAGCTCAATTGGCAGAGCATTGCAATCCCAGGGAACGCATGTACTCATAAAGTGTATATGCACTATAAATCACTAAGGTTGGGTTTAGGGATGGGGTGGGTGTAGTTGTTAAAAAAATGAGTTTCACTAAATGGAAATAAGAGAAATGGTGTAAAAACCCCACACATTGCATTTAAATGAACATGCATTTTGATTGGTAATGACAGTCATACGTCATTTCATGATGACAGACGTAACATGACACTGTCATTATTTTTACGCCAGCTAGAGGGCGCATGACTTTAAAACGTAAATATAGGTCGTAATAAGGTGATTGAAAAACGACTTATAGGGTCGGTTATTTTTTTTTATTTTTTTATTTTTTGGAGGACAAGCCGAGCCAAGCCGTTTTTGTGGGTGGGTTGCTTTAAATGCAAATGAGCTCGTGCTCGCCACCCCCAAGCTCGCTCGTCATTCCAATACACTGAGGCAATACAGCTGCTAACACAGCTAATATAACTTGCAATAAACTGGATCAATAAACTGTTCTTGATGCAGCATTTAACAAAGGTATGGCATGTATTTTCTGATGGTTGCTAAAATTCGATTCTGAATGATTTTGATAGCATGATAGGGTTTAAGGTGGCTAAAGCTACACTGTTGGAGAGACTCGATAAGAATGAAGATGCGATTATGAATTATACAGACTACACGCGTTTGGGTTAAAAATGAGAATTACGACATGGCTCTGGTCTCCGTGAACACAGTAAGAAACAATGGTCACTTTAGCCACATTTAACAGTACATTAGCAACGTGCTAACTAAACACATTCAGGAAGACAGTTTGCAAACATCACGAAATAAATATATATGAAATTGGATCAGTTCGATCCATCTTTGAGAATGAATTTCTGTGCAAATCCTGTGTTTTACTGACGATCGTGTGAATCATTCTAGTTTTACTGACTTACACATACTGGTATATGTATTTATCTGGACATATTCCCTTCATAAATAAAATGACACCACTGTCCTTAGTGGCTCAGATGCCAGTAGTTTATGGAGACTCATGTTTACTATTATAGCCGTTAACAGATCAGTGATGATGTTTACATAGCTGAGACATATCACAAGCTCAAGGACGGTCGTTCATGAGTGCTGCTGTCCTGAAGTTTTGCTCTGGCACAACTTACCTTCCTTCACATAGCTTTAGTAATCCTGAAGACATTCAAGTGTGTTTGATCAGGATTGTAGCTAAACTGCGGGACAGCTGCTGCACTCCTGGACCAGTGTTACGCGTGCGAATTGCGAAAACAATGGCGGTGCCGTGGGTGGAAACATACAGATTCAGGGGGCGGTAATCTTATAATAAGATCCCCTTCCTACGTCACAAGGGGTGTGAAATCAGAACGGCTAAATTTTCTACATGCTTGTAAAAAAAGGCTTACCAAAACAAAGTTACTGTGTTGTCCTTTTTCACATTTTCTGTGCTGGTAGATGCACCAGAGACACAATTATAGCACTTAAACAGGGGAAAAGTCCGATTTTCATGATATGACCCCTTTAAATATTTTAATTAAATTTTTGTCACCTGTCTTTGATTTAGTGGATTCGTGTCAACAGGGATCGTTTTGACAAATGTTGTCATCAGTATACGAAAAACGAAAGTTTCCGTTTTTAGTACATCGTTGTCATGTAAATGTACCCTCAAGGTGAGCATACCAATAAATATTACAATCATTCACATTACATTCATTACAGAAAGCTTCTCTCATTAGACTACATTGTACTAATTATGATTACCTTAAAATTATGCATTCCTTTTTCCTGAGAGAATACATGGCAATCATAAGACTTCCCTCTTGGGATCCTCATTGTGAACTAGATTTTCTATATGAGAGAACTGGCCTGATTTCAGCATGGTCTTGTGACACCAGGATTTCCCTTCTGGGTAAAATCACATTCACACTTAAGGCCCTGTGATGGGATTTTATTTAACAGATCAATTGCTTTAGCATATTAACACCACTTACATTCAGTTCATGCATTTTTGTGAAAACACAATTCACTGCTGTGGACTTGATTTTAAAGTCACTGTGTAATCAAAATTGACAATTCTCATTTTTTATTATTCATTTATTTTAGGGAATAATATATATGCGCCCTAATAATTTTTAATCTAAATAACTTCCCCTCCCTCTTGCAGTGACATCTCTTCTCTGATGACGTGTTTACTAGCATGAGGGCGGGGCAACCTGTCACTCACATGAGATCCACCAATAGCAAACCACAAACATCCAACTATCCAATCAATACCACGTGGACAAGCAAGTCCCGCCCTACATTTGTTCTTGTTTGAGAAGCTTTTTCACTCCAATATACGCCATAATAGGGAAGAAAACACAATCGTTATTTCCATAAATAGCATCTATATACTATTTCCACTTCTGACTATTGCAACTTTATGCCGATTTTAAAGTTGAAGTGTGTAATCTCAGCACTACTAGTGGCACCAAATGGAATTGCGCATCTATATACTATTTCCACTTCTGACTATTGCAACTTTATGCTGATTTTAAAGTTGAAGTGTGTAATCTCAGCACTACTAGTGGCACCAAATGGAATTGCAAAACAAAAAAAAAGGTTCCAACAGGTTTCCTGAACACTTGTACGAGTGAGGCTGTATGAATTCGAACGAATAAGCCACCTCGTCAAATACGTACGAATTGCCGTGAGATCGGGTTGGATTATTACATCAAAAGCTTTATAACCATTTGCTTCAGTTATGTAATCCGGAAGTCTTAGATGTAGTACCTTTTCTCTATTCTAAGATTTCCACTTACCTGTTTTTAAACATCAAAATTGTGTTGTGATGTGATTCATCATAGAGCTGTTTGATTTGGTTCAAGCTGTTTTTTTTTTTTTTTTGGCAAATGTTGTTTTTGAATGCCCATGGAGAAAATGAATGGGAAAAATAATTGCAGAACCAAAGCTGCTGAAAAAGTAAGTGCTCGTTGTTAAGCTTTATTAGTTTTTGTAAGGACCTTTTTGAAAACAGGTAAGACATTAGTCACTTCCCTGATCTGAGAGCTGTCGTACTAGGCTGTCAAAGCATACAGAACACCCATTGTTGGCTTTTTATGGCTTGTCATGAATATTGAGAGAACGAATTATCATTAGTGCAAAAATGAATGTGTCACAAACATTATGAACCATTTCCAGACCCTTCAAACTCGCTCTTTATCTTCGGCCTGCAGAGACCCTCACAGCCTGTCAGCAATCTTCATTTGGATCCCCCAAGATGCATGGCACTGGGAATACTTTGACGAATACAGTTTGCATAATTACCCTCCGATTTTGAATATTCAAGTGCTCAGGGGTCCCTGTTTGTCTCTGGCTCATTAGAATTTAGAGGACAAGCAAAAATAAAATATCTGAGTGCACATACAAGAGCTCGCATTGGCAAATATGACACACGGCATCTGCCGAGAGCCTGTTCTGTTCTTGCTGGCCTTTGCAGCTTTACAAGCTGGGCCGAGTGAGGAAAAAAAAGAGAAAAAAAAAAACTAGAGAGTGTGTACTTGGCAAACATCACGCACATCTTGTGATACCCCTCGTTTGCGTACACAATTAGTTTGAAAGAGACGTATCTGGAGCAGTAGGGAGCCTCTGTGTACAAGGTGAATCTGCTTTGCAAATGCAGCGCTGAGGGAGATTAAAAAAAGCAATGTGTGCCAAACAATTCCACTCTTCTTTCACATGCTGCTCATGTCTGTCATTATGTTTCCATTGAGGGCCACCTAAACACATTCAGATGTTCTGTTTAGTAAAATGCTATCCTCAGCACAATAACAGGTGAGAACAGTAAATAGGCTATTTCAATAAACCCAGTTGTTATAAAGAAAACAGAAAATGTACAAGAAATGAAGGCATGCTTTATATTGCATGTAATAGGAAATCTGGAGGCGGATTAATGCAAAGGTACAACTGAATCTGTGGTAAACAACATATACTTGTACAGCAGATCTGAGCATTAAATTGAAATTTGACCTCTAATATGCTGATCTGATACTCAAGAAAACTTTATTATTATTATTTAGTTAAAAATGGTCTTGTTGAGCTTTATGAAGTGTGGATTTTTTTCCAGGATTTTTTGATAAACAGAAAGTTTGAAGAACATATTTGAATAGAAATCTTTTGAACTCTCCAAAAAAAAAAAAAAAAAAAAAAAAATGCTGGGTTAAAAACAACCCAAGTTGGGTGGAAAATGGACAAACCCAGCGATTGGGTTGTTTTAACCCAGGGGTTTGGTGAAATGTTTGCCCAACGTGCTCAGCAGTTTTATTTAACCCAATGATTGTTTAAAAAATACTATATGGCTGGCTTAAAATGAACCCAAAATAGGTTAGAAATGAAAAAAACAGACATATAATTACTAGATGCAACAATAACAATCAAAAGGTGAACATTTATTAATAAGCAGTTTAATAAATGTTTATTATTTAATTATTATTCATTAAACTTATTAATGTTAATGTCCAACATCCTATGGGTTCATTTTAAGCAAGCAACACAATAAGTTTTAAACAACAGTTGCGTTAAATAAAAATACCCAGCAGGTTGGGCAAACATTAACCCAACCGTTGGGTTAAAACAACCCAGTTGCTATGTTTGTCCATTTTTAACCCAACCTGGGTTGTTCATAACCCAGCATTTTTTAGAGAGTTACATTATAAATGTCTTTACTGTCATTTGTCAGAGTATAATTGGTGGTGTTTAACAAAATACATTCAAAAAATGCAGTATCGAGTGACTCTCGTGGGCTGAAAAATAAACTGGGCTATCTGGCCACAACACTGCATAACCAATCAGAAAGAGAAGATATGGGGCTCCACATTCACTCACACAAAATCACCCATACTTCAGTCCCTTCTGAAGATTTGGCATGGTTTTATTGCAGTAACATTAGCTGTAGAAGCCATAATAATAAGGTGGAAATTGATTAATACAAAAATAAATTAATATCCTGAGACAATCTACTTCATGTTTGAATGTATTGATTATAAATGTATTTTAGTCTGGTATTTTTATTAACATCATTTGTTTTATATAAACCACAGTAATGGGAAGGAACTATGGGTAACACTTTACAATAAGTTATCTATAGTACTAGTTAACATGAACTAACTATGAACAATACTTCAGCATTTAAAAATCTTAATGTTAATCTCAACATGTACTGCATTGGTAAGATCAAAAGTTGTATCTGTTAACAGTTAATGCACTGTGATCTGACATGAAAATAAACATTTTCGGTTACACTTTATTTTAAGGTGTCTTTGTTACACTGTAATTACACATTATGTACTGTGTAATATTAAGTAACTACATGTACTTACTATTGGGTTAGGATTAGGGTTTGGTTTAGGGTTAGTTGCCTGTAATTATACATAATTTGTAGGTATTACTATAGTAACTACATGCAACATGTAACAGTGACACTGTAAAATAAAGTTTTACCACATTTTCATAAACTAACATTAACAAAGGTAAATGAATGCTGTAAAAATATATTGATCATTTTTAGTTAATATGTTATCTGATGTTAACAAATGAGACCTTATTGTAAATGGAAAAGAAAAGCCATCCAACTGCATCATTCATTGCTAACATTAATTAGATTTTGTATAATATTATTTCGGTAATATTAAATTTGACTGAGTGCGCATTACTTACAACATTTTTGGGTTCAATACAAGTTCTGTGGACATCATTTGTAGCTCTCACAAAAAAGTTTACTGTGTTGCAGTGTAATGCAATTTACAGCAATGCACTTAAAATGGATGTCTATGGAGACATAATGCAGTAATTTATTCAATTTTTTATAAGTTTACACATAACTTAATTTTTCTTTTATTATTAAAGCAACCTGTTTCATGCTATATATGTTTTATTTATTTTTAATTTTGTTTTTAGTTACTTCTCATTACAAATATCACCAAACTATGGTAGAGATTATATATTTTGGCAGTATAGAAGTTCATATTCTACTAAAAAAAAAAAAAAAAACACAGCACCCAGACATTTAGTCAAAGTGTATGACAGTGTTTCAGAAAGGTTATTCTGCAACACTGTACTTCTGTTGTGTCAGCATAAGCAACGGCTTGTGACAGAGGGGATACGCCAACCTCCCGATGGCACGAGTGACTCATCACTTTAGCTTCTTCTTGATTACTCTAATGATGTATCTGCGTCAGTTTAGCTGTATTAGCATTGCTTCTGTTTCCATGTCAAACAATAACATATAATATGTAAGTCTGTGCAACAAGAAGCCAACCACACAATGTCTCCAATTCAGAGCGGAGTGGATCAGTGATGGTCACATGACTGCATGTGTGAAAAAAAAAAAAAAAAAATCACTCATGCCACTGCCTCACATAAAGACGTTCTTTGCATGCTGTGCGAGCTATTCACACTCATACTCCAGAGGAAGCACAGCTTCAATCCAGCATTCATCATTATTCCCTGTGCCCCTTCAAAAGATCGGCCATGTAAACGTCACATCCAGACATCTACACCTGTAAAAAGGCCACTTCCTTTATGAATGAATACACCAAAGCACCACAATTCTGATTCATTTCACAGAAATTCATATTTTGAATTTGAAGCAGCATTTAAATAATCAAAAACTGAACTTACATTATGCAATAAAACAAACATAGGCCTTGTTTACACCTGGAATTTAAATGCATTTTGGTTGATCAGATCACATGTGGACGACGCTAAATACAGGTGTTGAAGATGAAAAATGTACCAAGCACAATGTTCTCTCACCATTCCTGATTTCTAGAAATGAAAGCTGCTGCTCTCCGTGAGTTTTTCCGTCGTCTCCATGTGAGTTCATATGTAAATTGAATGAGTTTATTATGTCCATTAGATCAAAAGATCAGAAAAAAAAAAAAAAAACTATATGTACATTTACCCACCCACAGACCCTTGAAGAAATCAGGACAGAAGTGGTTGAAAGTGGACAAAAGAGATGGATTAAAACACCAGGTGTAATCAGGAATTTGTCTCCCTTGTCTACTTATGATCCGATCGACCAAAATGCATCTTTAAAGGGTTAATTCCCAAAATTTACTCACCCTCAATCCATCCTAAGTGTATATGACTATCTTCTTTCAGACGAACACAATTGGAGATATATTTAAAAATATCCTGGCTCTTCCACGCTTTATAATTGTAGTGAATGGGGGACACGATTTAGGGGGTTAATAAAGGCCTTCTGAAGCGAAGCGATGGGTTTATGTAAGAAAAATATCCATATTTAAAACTTTGTTAATAACTAGCTTCTGGCAGTCAGCTTCAGAAGTAGTCTTCAGAAGGCCTTTATTAACCCTTTATGAAGGCCTTTATATACACCTATGATGGCTTGAGGGTGAGTAAATCATGGGATAATTGTCAATTGCATATAAAATCTCAATTCATTTAAATTACATGGATTTAACATACACAATTTAATGTGATGCATATTTGTCAGTCAAACATAAATGAATCAGGTAAGAAACAGGTAAGGTTTCTGTAATAGTATTAATAAACTGAATGTTTGTTAAATACATGATAACCAGGTTTATATATTTATCATCAGTAAATTCAGTGTTTCCATCGTTACATTTTAACTAATGTGTATGTGTGTATATATATATATATATATATATATATTTTATTTTTTTTATTCTTTTGTGGTCTGAAAAAGAAAGACAGGCGTATGGCATTAAAACACCACCAGGGTGAGTAAATGATGACAATTTTTATTTTAGGGTGAACTATCCCTTTAACTCGCCAAAGATTTGCCCTTACACTGCCGCTGAAAAATTGAGAAGTATCGAGAATTATTTTGGAATCGGATTGTGACTCCCAGAATCAAAGTCTAAATGAATCACTAAGTGCCTTAAGATTCCCACCTCTAGTGTCCACTTCGTCAAGCTATCGAATATAAAATGATGGCTTCAAATGCCAGCAAAGGCTATTAATACAACTGCACTGGATGCATGAGCCCAAGCTCAGTAAGGGGGGAGAAAAGGAAAAAAGGGCTCATTTATTTAAAAGAGTTGCCATAGGGAATGACATCCATGATTAATGTGAGGGTTGATTATGCAACCAATTGACTATAATTCACACCCAAAGAAACAGAGGCCAGTCGGCTGCCAGAAGGGCTGAGGGTATTAATAATACAAAAATTTTGCGCAAAAAAAGAGAGTACTGTAAAACTCTGAGACACAGAGGTGAGTAAGGATCAGGATCAGTGCAGCGATCACTGTGGTTGCTCATGGTAATTTGCATTTATCCTATGAAGTGGGACCTCGTGACAACATATCTTGGATTTCAACACAGGACCTATATGTTGCATATAAACTTATAAATATTTTTGTACTGTAGCATTTTTGAGCATTTCACCAACAAATTATGATTTATTATAAATAATACTCTGTCATGACAACTCTTGGAGTGTTTGGCATGGTAATGTATATGGCAATGTTGATATATTTGGTCTTGGCTGAATAGATCTATTATGCTGCTGCTGCTGTTGGTTATTTCTGCTGCTGCAGAGTAAATACAGAACTTGCTACTGCCAATACATAAACGGCACACTGCTGTGAGCAAGTAAGACATGCTGCTGCTGTACAATATAGTGTACATGAATTACCCGTAGCAGATCTATACAGGTGGAGGGTTTCTGAAAGTATGCTGCAGCTGCTACAGCAAATGCTGACTAAGTATTTGAAGGTTGAACAGTGAGATCGTTGGCTACTGATACAGCAGGAACCAATCAGCTGTGTCCAATAGAGAATGATGTGATTGTAAGCAGACTGAGCCTGCGCCATCTAGAGTTTCATGACAAAACTTTGTATTAACACTGTTAAGCAACATCAAATGAGCAAGAGTGCTGTTGTTCTGATTTTAAGACCAGCAACATTATTGTGAATGTGATATTGCTTTTATACAACAAGAAGTAAATATGAAATATTTTACATTTTAGACATAACTTTTGTTCTGTGGAATACATAAAAAAAAAAAAAAAATCATTATTATTACATCTATTTTTTTTTTTTTTTTAAATTGGGATTTTTTATTCACACTGCAAAAATGTGGTTCTAAAAGTAGGTTTCATGCAAAATATTATTTATTATTATTTATTAGAAAATGTCTTCCCTTCCAACTGGAATGAAATTACATGTTCTCGACATGTTTCATGAGATTCACCATTAGCTGACATCTGTCTGTACCCCCTGTAACACACACACACACACACACACACACACATACCTATAGGGTTATGCTATTGTTATTTTCTGTGATGGACCGAGAAGATGTGAGCTTCAGGGTATCCACAGAGGAAATGCAATATCGGGTCTGTCTGTAAGTCAAATGTACTAAGAATGTCATGGATGAGCATGATTTATTTATTTTATTTTCTCTCTTGGATTTGAAAAGTATGATGTGATTTATTTACACCTTTCACTAAAATATACAATGCAGGTGTTCTCCAAAGACTAGAGTACGCATTAAAAAAAAAGAAATAAAGAAAACAGAGAAAATGTGTACTTGTGAAAAAGCCAACGTAAAACTGTGTTTGCGATCAATTGATGTAAATAAACTGATTTAATTGTGAAAATTATAAAACTAAATAGCATATCATTTGATTTAGTGTGGTTGTACAACGGGTTACTCATCTGGAAAAAAAAATGAATCACTCTTAAAAAGAATCAGTTATTACAAGCGCTTATTCAATTTGATGATACACTGATTTAAAAAAAAAAGTTCAGTGAATTACATGTGAATGATAAATGAATGAGTGACAAATTACTTTTTTCAAAAAGTCCTCCTGAAACTTCATATTACCTCAAATAGACTACTAACCGCAGGCGGTCGAAACAGTTGCAACAGCAGGTGCTAAATGATCTAAAACAATGCCATCAAAATATGTTTATAATGCTGTGTTATTATAAAAAAAGCTAAACATAATTCCATAATTCCACATTTCTGTATCTCAAAAAAAAAAAAAAAAAAAGCTATTTTCGCATTGAGAATTACACAGTTAATTAAGATGATCAATATGATGAAGAGCTTATTTGGATTAATGTGACTTTAAAATAAATTCATCAATTGACATCGGCATGAGATGTTCTTCTAAATATCAGTAGACAACTTCTTGCTGTTTTTCTTTTTTACAACGCTCCATTCACAGGAAGTTAGTGGAAATTCTACAGAGATTAAACGAGCGGTCTTCATAAGATGTATATTTGTGAATAATAAATGGAGTTTTGAAAGACAGCCTCACCAAGTGATATCAAGAGACTGTTGAACTGATACTAAGGCAGGCTATGTGCAGCTAACACACGCAGATGCAGTACAAAGCTGTTCTTAAACAGCAGCAGATACAGTGGTTTCAAATGGATTGTTTGTAAATGGAACATGAAAATGTTTAGCAGCTTTCTTGATTGTATCAATGGTTTAGTACCAACTGTGCAATTACATGTTTGAATGGAATACTGCATTAAATGATTAAAAAAGAAAGAAAAAAGAAACGAACCTTACACTCTGGTTACTGTGCTGAAAGGCTTTATATAATATTCATGACCACAGAAAAAGATTCAGCATGAATGCAAAACAGTTATAAGGTGCAATTCATTCCTTACAGTCATTATAAATAATAAGAATCTTGACAATAATAACAACCATTTCACGAGTTCACACTTTCATTTAATTAGAAAGAGTAAAGGTTATGTGTATTTGGCGTGATGTCCGGTGGGAGGGCTCCGAGCTCGGAAACTTGGCCCGAACCCAGAGTACTCCACCCGGTTGTGATAAGAATAGTTAGGACTAGAAGTGAGGAAATGGGGTGAAGGAGGGATGCTGATAAATTGTCAATGAACAGAGGTAAGTCTGCTGTATATATACCTCTTATCATTAATTGGGTCGATTAACTGAAAGCGCTCCTCTCATGTTAATTAGGTTAATTATCTGAAAGTGCTCTTCCCGAACTTTGTTAATAAAACAACATGTCGTAGCAAAATCGTGACCATACTAGTTATAGCAGAGGCTTTCAAATCTGGCCATTGAGGTTCGCTTACCTGCTTTGTTCGAAATTGCCCCCTATACCCTCATTCACTATTCCCTACTTTAGTCCACTAATATAATCCACTTGAAGGAGTGAATGAAAATGAATTCGGACACTGAGTGCATCGAAAGGGTTGCCGCTTTTGCATAATTTGTGCTTGCTGTTTAATGATTATTTGAAACTTGGCAAAATGGCAGCTCCAGTAGTAATAAAACGATTTATCTTGAACTCTGTCATGGAAACCTTAATTAATAATCAATTAAAAAGGAAATTATACCTGTATAATATAACGCTGTAGCCACATTGGTCCAGTGGTTTGGAAAATAGATGGATGAATGATTCAGCTGTAGGCACCATCTTCTGGTGAGACATGGGAATTCATTTGGCGCACCACTCTCACGGTGCATTAGGTATTCTCTAGCTGTTGAGCATACTCTGGTTGTACACTCATTATTGCGGTGCATTGTGGGATTTAATAAGTGCGCTCGATAATGTCCACTATGGTTTCGGACACTACTACAAATGGCTGTTCTCTCAAATAGTGCTCTATTTAAGGGTATAGGGGGCGATTTCGGACACAGCCTTGCTCTAATCTAACCTTAATCAAACTCAACAGGACAAGCTAATCAACATCTTCAGGATTAGAGATCAAGGTTAGAGCCAAACTCTGAAAATATCAGTGAGATGCAACTAACTAATATTGTCATGTGCTTGATGTATTCACAGATCAGTTAACTGAATGGAAATTCAAATCAGCAAACCCAGCAAACAAATCATGAAAGATTCTCAGCGTTCAAACAGGGCTGCGTTCTCGAAAAGCATCTTAAGCCTAAGTTGATTGTAAAACCATTAGAGGCTTTTGCACCAGAGGAAACTTTTCATAGTTCATAGAACTATTGGCTGATGTATTTTGGCTGGATTTTGCCATGTTCGCACCGCAGGAACTAGGGATGATTTTAGTTTTAGGAACTCCTTTTGGGGGAACTAAATTAACATCTACTTCAGAGTAGGGTCTAAACCAGCACTATAGGAACTATCAGTGACGTAAGTGTATATTGATTGGTCAAATGCATGTCAAACACCGGCACCCGGCATTTTTAAAAAGCCGTGTAAACATATTTACTTCACGAACATGGAGAACAGCGATAACGACGTATACCTGTTGTCTGCAGGGTTGTGTTCTTTCCTCCGCATCAGTACTGAAAGTCGTCATAGGAGATTTCATTTCTTAGCTCCAATTTTTGCTCTTTCAGTTACATAAATTATGCGTTTACATTCCATCTTCGTTATCACGAAACCCACAACACAACAAACACAGCTCTGATCACGGCATCCTCCATCCAGCCGTTTTTAGCGTATGTAAATGCTTAAAGACACCATTGTCGGCTGCTTCTCAGTTCTTATTCCCGGTGCGAATGCAACCAGGAACATGGCCCGGGGGGGAAATTAGTTCCCTGTGAACTATCCTAGTGGCTAGTTCCTATAACCGAGTTCCTAGAACTATTCGGTGCAAAAGCCCCTATTGCCAACGCCTTAGGGAAACACAGCCAGGTGTCCTAGCAGAGTAACAACAGTAGTTAATTTATTGTTTTAACAATTTAAACCTAACGATTATATATTGTGATATATTTTGCTAATTACACTGATACATTTTAAGTGTAGCTTAAGAGTCTCTGGGGCCACTGTATATGTATTTCAGTTCTGAAAAGTAATAGACAAACAATTAAATATCAAAATACCAACCTAGGCTCATTGGAAAACATGTCTGTACCTACATTTTTGCAAAAATAAAAAATAAAAATGTACGTACATACAGTTCACTGCAGTTTTGAGCTGAAATTCACATTAATACCAACAACTTCTATTGATTTTATGAAAATTATAATTGCAGGGTCAGATTATCAATTAAAAAATGGTTTTCACACAGTTCCTTCCACATGACCTCAAAACACTTTTACCACAGTGATTTGTAAACGGCATCACTTGCGACATGAAACGCTTGGGTATGAGAGAATCCCGTGAATCACGAGTCATGATGAAAGAGCTCAAAAATTGTAGAATCAAGCTAAAATGCCATGGTTGCTTCAGGAATTTATTTATTTTTAAATCTCTCATTTGCTTTTGTTAACACTATCGGTTAGGTTTATGGTAGGGTTTAGAGCAGGTAGAGCATTAACATTTTGGCGTCACTCCTCGGACATTCAATTTCTGAACTGCCATGATACGTACAACAACCAACGTGGTCCCACTTTATATTGGGTGACTTTAACTACTATGTAGTAACATTGAAATTAATCATTTGATACAATGCACACATACAGAGTACATACATGTATTTACATTGTACTTATATTAAGAAAAAAAAAAACCTGCATGTAATAACAGCTGTAATTAATTTATGTAATTCTGTAATCTATAATTACATTGCTGACCTGTACACCTTAACCCACCCTTAAACCCATACCACCACACCTTTTCCTATAACTTTACCCGTATCCCACCTCAAAAGCAGCAAAAGTGTTTTGCAATACAAAATGAATAACATAAGATTTTTGATGTACATAGTAGTTAAAGACACCTAATGTAAAGTGTGACCATCAACGTAATAAAACATTGCCTGATTCACATATATATATATTGAATAAAACTGAAGTTCACTGGACATTTCACGTTGAATGTGTCATGAAACGTGCAAAAATCAATGTAATATAATTTTGCAGAAATGCCACCATAGGCACATTTTTCCAATGAGCCAGGTTTGCAAAATATAATACAGCATACTACATGTAATACAACCTCACACTTCATCTTTAGTTTAGACTTTAGATTTCAGTGAGAATAGCAGCCAGCCACTGCTGTTAAACTTCTCACGTTGCCCAGATGAAAGTGTCTCCATCGCATGTAAATTGTTAATGTGAGACTGATTATACAACCTTGTATACAACGGACAAACAGAAACCGGCAGAAATTTTGGCTTTGTTACATCGATGTTGAGAGCAGAATGACATGCTCTGGGAGTGTGGGACACCTGAGCTTCCACTGTGTCTCTATTTCATTGTCTTATTCATTTATATTGTGAGGATGAATTTTGTATTCCATGAGTAGGTAATTTTCCTTCCATAGGGAAATCACTGGAAGAGTACACAAAAACAAGTAGCAACATTACGTTCTTTACACATGTAGGCAGAAAACTAATTGGAATCTGACTGCGAAAGAGAAAAGGCAAGAGTGATCGGTAAACTCATTTACAGACTTAATAATAGGCTGTCAAGGTTTTAACAGACTGTCAAAAGGTTTTGTTGCTTGAAATAGGCTAATAAAACATGTTTAGGTGCACACTTCAGGTGGGACTGCTTATGAAACATTTTCTTTCATAAAATATTAATGCCCTGCATTTCTTCTTTCCTTTTTACATATAACTTCATATTTATGTATGGAGTTAATTATTGCAAAGAAAAAGAAATGCTTTGGTGTAAGAAGTAGTTTAAATTTTATGAGATCTTTAAAGACAACATGAAACAGCATTCACAATGCATTTAGGACATATTCAGTGGGAAACAAGTGATGGTGGGAAAATGTATATTATTAACTAATATTATTTTAATAGCAGAAAAGAAAAATATTTCAAAGAGAGTCATTATGTTTTAATGAAAGTTTTTTTTTAATATTTAATATCTGGAAAATGATTGCAAATTGGATTGCAGTGTTGGTTGCTCTGTTTTCTCCCTGATCTATGACTTCCTAACAGTACGGTCTGTAAAACTCACACACATGTGCCTCTACTCTGAGACACCTTCTCAAAATCATGTGAAACATCGCTGTTGTGCTACTGTCATGTCTCATGTCACATTTTAAAGAGAGACGTAAAGCATATTTGTATCGTCCCTGATGTTCCTGTCACCAAAACTCTTTGTGAAAACCTGTCACCAAGAACCGGCAGCAGTGATTTGTTTACTGCCTTCAAATCAAATTGAAAAGGAAGCCAAGCCAAAACTACAAAACGGGCCCTTTTTCGCAGCTGCCCTCTACATCTCCAAAAATGTCTGGTGCTGCTTCTGTCCCAGAGAAGACTGTATGCACATCTGCACCAGTCAGCTTCAGACCACAAAAACACTTGCATTTTCCACTTGAACTAAAAGTTCCAAGGGTTCAGTATGTCCAAATTGCCCAAGAAATAGCGCATCAGGTCTGTTGAGCTTATCATTTGTGACTGTAATGAAAAAGTACTACATCTAAACATTCAATCTCGCCTTCGGCATTGTGCATGTTATTGCAGCTAAACACTTCTGCGTCAGAGCAGAAACAGGTGATGAGGAAACGAGAGGGACAATGCTGTTTATAGGAACTGTGTAATACTGGAGCGTTTGTGTTCAGCCACGGACCAATGACTTTTCTCCCTGGCTCATTTAATGTAGCAATATCAGAAAGAAAAAAAGCGTGGTTGTCAAGGAAACATGATCTGTCGTGAATCCAAAATTGTGCAGGCACTCAGTACAATAATTAATTAGTGCACTATGAAGTCTCATTTACATGCAAACATCAGAAAAAACAAAGTTTAGCTAGTACCTTAAGCTTGGCCTTTCTAAATGGAGCTTTACTGTAAACAATCCATCTTGAAATGGCAAAGTGCACTTACAGTTTTACACTTAAATTGCATTATAAATGCTAAAAACTACCACAGAGGTATAATGCTCTTCTTAAAGGCACAGTACACTCAATTCATGAACGAACGTGTGTGTGTGTTTCTTCAGTAAACTTAAAGGATTAGTTCACTTCAGAATTAAAATTTCCCGACAATTTACTCACCCCCATGTCATCCAAGATGTTTATGTCTTTCTTTCTTCAGTCAAAAAGAAATTAAGGTTTTTGAGGAAAACATTTCAGGATTTTTCTCCATATAGTGGACTTCAATGGGGTACAATGGGTTGAAGGTCCAAATTGCTGTTTCAGTGCAGCTTCAAAGGGTTCTACGCAATCCCAGCTGAGGAATAAGGGTCTTGTCTAGTATAACAATTGGTCATTTTCTAAAAACATTCAAATTTCTATACTTTTTAACCACAAATGCTCTAAGCAAAGCATTACGTAATCACATTGGAAAGGTCACGCATGACGTAGGCGGAAGTACCACGGTAGAGCAAAAAAATGCATCTCATTTTCTCCAACTTCAAAATCGCCCGACATTTTTTTTTTTTTTTTGTAAAGGGCGTTTGACTTAGTCTTGGCACGTTCGCTTTGTAGACACTGGATCGGTACTTCCACCTACGTCATGCGTGATCTTTCCAACGTGAATATGTAATGTGTGGCATATCACAGAGCAGTGCAAGACAAGCATTTGTGAATGACATGGGGGTAAGTAAATTATCAGGAAATTTTAATTTAAATTTGAATTGAACTAATCCTTTAAGGCAAGACACCCCAGGTGAATAGGGTAAAAAAAATAACTAATAGATATCACCATACTTCCCCAGCTGGTTGATTACATTAAAAATTGCATTTTTTGTATTACAAGTTTTCTAAAATGTTATGTTTAAATATGCAAATGAGGCATTATATAATTAAATATGTGCTAATTTACATACATTTCTAGAACAAAAATCTGAATATTGGATGACGTCAGGTTCAAAATTCTCGTTTAATTTTTTGGATGTATTAAATTAAAAGGTTTTTACAGAGGGAATTTTGGATATCTCTTTTTATCACTCCATAAATCAGAAAATACTATCAACAGAATGAAAAAAAATTATTTTCACCATTTTTTTAGGAATAAAATGTTGTATAAAATCAGGCAAATTATATATCAACAAATCCCTCTGTAAAAACCTTCAGAATATAGATAGGAATAAAACTGTAAAGTTTGGTGTATATAAGTTCTGCTGAAGTGGAGATTTCTGACTCAGAGCAGAAGAAAAAACTCATTTTGAGAAAATCTATAGGCGCAAATAGATAAAGTGCTATAAAATATACACTTAAAAGTGTATTTTGGATGTTTTCTTTTCACCAGTCTGAAAAAACACTTTATGAAAAGCCAAAAAGCGCAAAATCTCAAAATTGACAGGTGCCTGTAAAAGGTGTTTTTGCCTGTAGTGTACCCCTTAAGATAAATTTCACACAGGTATCAAAACTTTAAATGGAAGATGGAGGAAAAAAAATGCTCTAATGTCAAAATAATTTTTAACATGAAGCAAAATGAAAAACAAATCATTTCCTCAAATCTTCCCTGTACAAAAAGATGAAAGTGGGATTGCTACTAAACACAAAATATTGCCAAAAAAAGTAAAACAGATCCTAAATGTTAAATTCTTAACATGTCAATGAAGACAGGATTGGAATATATACTCATTATTGTGAGTAAAGCTCCCAATCACACATCTCTGCATAAATCTTTGCACATGTAGGCCTACCAAGCCAAAATGTTATGTTAGACACGCAGAACATCACACATGATGTTTCACTTTCAATACTCCATGTTCTTTGCTAAAGTACGTATGATAAGGACTGTCGAGAGCCTCTCCAAAGCATGATTCTGCTATCATCAAATGGAAACAAGCTGTTTTTTGCTGCTTAGATTTCTCTCTCACACACACCATCAACAGCAGGCAATTCAACTAACAGTTATGGTTCTCTTATCTGTTGCCAACTCGAGTCAAGTGACCCTCGGCATCTTAGATTAATCCCCTTTTTAAACGAGAGAAGGTAAGACCTTTGGAAACCTAAACCATATACCAGAGAGCAAGAGAGAGTGTTTAACTGCTTTAGTAGATTAAAAATCTACAAGACACTTCATTTACCAAATTGTCTGTAAGAGCATTCAGGGCCTTTTATTTGAGAAGCAAGTAACGATCAACAAAACATGATAACACTTCTGTAAACAGAAAAAAGAAAAAAAAGAAAGGCAGAAAGAAAGAAAAGACAGAGCAAATTAGATAAGATTTTAATACCTTGACCTCAACAGGATTGCACAATGAAATTAATAACCAATATACAGATTTCTCATGACTGATATAAAATTGTATTTATTTTATCTCTCATGGTACATTCTATTATAAACAATCATTAACTTAATATTTTAAATAAAGACCGAATGAAATTAAGCCTTTTCTTTTAAAAAATTAAGCTCTCTCTCTCTGTAATATTAATTTGAACTGACAAACAAAATAAAGATTTCAAGCTAATATGATTGAGCATAATAATATTGCACATGAAAAGTGATATGATTCTGACCAAATCTGTAGCCTTTCCATAAGGCGAGTTAGGTCTCACAGTTGTGTCGATAAAACACAATCCTTTAACAAATCCAATAAATTACAGTGAACTAGTACTTCATTCGCACAATGCCGTTTGTACTATCCAGAATCATATCACGTTAATGCACACTTATTTGGTTGCATATTGTTAATAAGAAACCTTTTACAAGTTGCTCTGGGATATAAGAATAAGCAAACTGTTAGACGTGATATGCTAGGAGGCCTCGCCTCGTGCAATGTGACAGTGAAAATGACATCACCGTCATCTGTATGCATCTGTCGGTCAGCCACCAGCAGAATTCAGAATGTAACTCAGGCCAGAACAGAATTTTCGATTCAGAGCTCGAACTAAGAGCCTGCGTCACTTATAGCATTCAAAATGTCCCTTGAAATTGTTAAATAGTACCAATAGTCTTTAAATAATTCTGCATAGAAAAATAAATTAAATATGAAGTTAAACTACGAATTGACAGGTGACAGTGGTCATCAATATTTTTTTTTTTTTTTTTTTTTTGATTTTCCATATTTTTCTTGAATGTTTTTTTCTTGATGAGTTTGTTGAATTTACTTGTCGACTGTTGTAATTTACACAACTGCCCCACAAATACAAATAATGTTGACTTACAAAATAAATCCAGATACGCTTACATGGCAAGCAGCTGTTTAGTTTCTCTTGAGTTCATGAATGTCCTGTCATGTGCCATAACCAAACACTTCAAAAAGAATCACATTTCAGTAGAACAATATCAAATGGCTCTTTACAGGTAACTGGAATAATCCAAAATGTACGGATGTTGGCTGCCAGTGTCTTCAGATATAATCAAATCCGAGAGTTTCAAGTCCCCCAAAAGTGGCAAAATATAATCCAAGAGAGGGGAGTCTGGGGTATTCCACCACTTTCAAGCATGTGCCAACTTCCAATTCTTCCACTCCATTTGATTTTGTCATCCCAAGATGCCTAAAAATACTTCCAACCAAACACAATGAAGAGGGGTCAATATGAAGTACACTCAACACTGTTTCATGGCCCAATCATTTGGTAAAAACAAAGTTCAGTGTGGAATTTGATGGAACCCATATCAATAGCAGCAAACTACAACTGTTTGTAAAGATACTGACTGATGTGATTCTTAATTCTTAATGGCATCACAACATAAGAAATGGTATGTAATTTTAACAGCCAACGATTCTAAGGGAGTTACGTTTTGTGTAATGAAACGTGTCCGGTATTCCATTGGTCATTAAGATTTTTCTTAAGGCACTTTTGTCATTACGGGGCAGATGAAGATGATGTTCTAGAATTTACTGAGGGCTGTCTGTTCCTCTAGTACTTGAAGGTAGTCTGGGGTCCCCATTTTTGCCTTTAGTTCATAATAATCACTTTTACGCTGCTCAATCACTATCTTACTGTGGTTGCCCCCTATCAATGATTTTTTCATTTTTTTGTCATGTGGTTTCTCGGGGTAACGGATCTCAAAGCCACTCACCCCTATACTGTTGAAATCCTTTTTGCTCTCCAAGTAGTTGTGGAGGAACATGCTGTCTCGTCCCGGTATGAACTCGTCCAGCTCGTCAATGGTGCTTAATCTCTTCCTGGGGTCCAGGGGTAGAGAGTCCTTGTCTTTGTCTGTGCTGTTGCGTAACATCATTTTCTGTCTCTCTGAGTCTACAAATTTATAGCCCGAATCTGAGTCTCTAATTCCACACGTGTGAGCTTTGCTCATGTGCTCGATGGTTTGCGGGATGAATGTCTCTCCACCCAGGTCGTCCTTCGATTTGTGATTGTGCCTCCTGATCTGGAGAGGCATGGAGCCGCATTCCTGGTTGCCGAGTCCCTCCTGTCTCCCCGCTGGCTTTTTGTTCCGTCTCAACACTACGACCAGCAGGCAGAAGGCCACAAAGACAGTGAGGATCAGAACTACCAGTATGCTCAAGATCATAATAGACAAGGGTACAGGACCACTGGGGGGTGCCTTGCCAACTCCGGCAGGTGACAGCGATGTGAGAATAGGGGTAGCGCTAGTCAGGATGAAAGGAGGCCTGGCTATGAGCTTCGGGCACATTATCTCATTTTTCAGCTCTCTCAGCTCAATGTTGGAGAACTGCACTGGAGAGGCACACTTGACCCCTTTGGCAGCGACCCCTTCATTCAGTTTTTCGAGCCACAGTTTCAAAGCTACTAAATCGCAGGAGCATTCCCAAGGGTTGCCATCCAGGTCTATCTGAGTGAGAGATTTGAGCTGGTCTAGGACGCCACTCACAGGCAGAGTCATGAAGTGGTTGTTCTTTAGATTCAGTCTGGCAAGAGAAATGCCTGCAAAGATGTATGCAGGCAGGCTTCGGAGCACATTGTTATTCAGGTACAAGAGCTGCAGATTTGGCATGGAGTCAAATGTCCCTGCTAACACCTCCTTTATGGCATTGTACTCCAGATAGAGATATTGGAGGTTACTAAGCCCAAGAAACATTTCAGGGTGCAGCTGCTCCAGCTGATTTCCATTAAGGTATAGTCTACGGAGGTTGGTCAGATTTGCAAACACACCTTTTTGGACGGTGGATATTTGATTGCTGCCCAAATGTAATAAATCTAAACCCTCAAACCCTTGGAAGTCAGTGGAACTGATATCTCGTATGTAATTACCACTTAGGTGCAATTTCTTAGCATTTGGCGGTTTAGGTATAAGATCTGCTAGACTCTGGATGTTTCTTTCTTGACAGCTGACACTAATGCCAAAGTCAGAAGGGTGAGCTTTGCATATGCAGGGCTGGGGGCAGGAGATGGGAGGGATTCGAGTTTGATAGGACACAATTTGGCCATTTTTACCAGGTGGGATACCAGCAACTATCCCATTGCCATATATTTTAGAGGGATTGGTGGTTTTGGGTGCTTTGGTCACTAAAGGTGCTATGGTTGAAGGTGCCACATTAGACATGGTTAGCCCACCCTCGGGCTGAGAGGGGGGCATCCGTACATCAAAGTCACTGCCTGTCCCCATGGGGCACAGCTCCTGCTTATTAGTCTCCTTCAAGAGGCGGCCATACAGGTCACTGGGGGTCTCGCAGATAGCCTCCCCAATGAAAATGTTATAGGGCATATTCTCCAACCAGGCTTTCAAAGGTAACAAATCACAAGTGCAATTCCATGGGTTGTCATCTAACTGCAATTCCACTATCCGTCCAATGTGCTCCAGAACTCCGAGATAAGGAAGCTTCTGTATCCTATTCCCTCTTATGTCCAAGTGAGTAAGCGAGGCGAATCGGAAAATGTTCTCAGGTAGGCTTTGAATCAGATTGTCATTTAAAATGAGGACCTTCAGTTTATGTAATTTGTTGAAGGCTCCTTTTTCAATGAACTTGATTAAATTGTAGTCAGCCTGGAGGTATTCCAAGTTCTCGATCCCTCGGAAAGTGTCGGCGCGGAGCTCTTTTAACTCATTGTTATTTAAGTGCAACTGTTTCAATGCACTAAGCCCCACAAAGGCCCCTCCCTCAATGTTCTGGAGTTTGTTGTTCCCCAGCTGGAGCGAGACTGCGTGTGTGAAATTCACAAAAGAGTTGGGGTAAAGGATGTACAAAAGGTTATTCTGGAAATTCAAATGGTAGAGGCTGGATGCTGGCGGCTGCAGCTGTGTAGGTCTGTACACAGTTATTTTCTCACAGTTCACATAGAGGACGTTCTCGATGGACATGCAGGAGCAAGCGCTGCAAGTCTCAGCTCTGAGGTCCGAATCCAAGTCACAAAATGAACCCGATATGGAAAAGGCCAACAGAACAAGCAGCAGCATTTTGCCTTTTACAAATCCCCCAGTAAACCATTTACCTTAGAGGGGGAAAAACAAACAAACAATCAAAACACATGCCTTTTTTCCCATTAAGACACACAGCTAATGCCAAGATCTTACAGCAGGGGTGTTTAAAATGCCCTCTGTGCACACAAAGAACTTGGAAAAACCTGTTATGTGCATTTTGAACCAAAAATCTGAGCCTACACTGAAAATAAATCAATCTGTATTTACAAGCACCACAAGTATAAAAAACATGTAATTGTAATACACTGGCGTAGTGCATACACCGCAATAAATGTATGCATCAGCGTATTTCTTGTGTTTCAGTGAATCGAGGAGAAAAAAAAAAAAAAAAAAAAAGGTCTGTCCATCGCATACAGAAGACAGTATTATCACCGTCCTTCACAAAACCGTAATTACATACAGTACAAAGAGATCATACTCTTTGAATCCCCAAGCTTTGCCAACAAAAAAACTGAATATATAAAAAATAAAAATTCAACACTCACCGGCAATGTTAAAATCTCCTCCTTTTCAGATAACACCGGACATTGGGAGCGCCAAGAGAGGGACTATTTCCATTCAGCCAGGTTCAGATTTCAGTCTCAGCCTCTCTAGTCAGGCTCCACTTGTACAAAACATATATTGTGTCATAAAATCCCAAGGTTACTGAGCTCTTTTGAGGCATCTCAAACACGGCGCTGTGTATTTGCGCTGAAGAATGAATTCGTTTTCAAAACCGAAGTGAAAATGATGAAATAGCAAGTGGTGAATTTGGATGCAAAACAAGTCCAACATTCTTCCGTTGAAAGAATTGCACATCAGTTTAGACGCGATTTAAACGGACAGTTCGCTCAACAGTTCGGGGGAAAAAAATAAAAATAACTGATACAGATCTTAATAAATTAATCGCAACAATCCATCGCGCGTCGCGGCTCAACTCGATTACCGAAAATCGGAAATCGACTCCAGTTGATTCCTGCCGTTTCTTGGGATTATGCAAGTTGCGAGATAAGAGGAAAAAAGAAACTACGTGCTCTGATGTCAGACCGACGAGGAAATTAATAATTCAGCTGAGTAAAATGCGCTCGAAAAGAGATGCCATCCTACACCATATTATCAAAATAAGTATTGTTGGTGCAGTCCTCGTCCGAATAATGAGAACAGCCTTATAAACCAACTATTCCACCTCGTCTTCTTCTAAGTATGTTGGTTTTGTTGCTGCATTGAGCTTCCCACACGGTGAAGCGGGAGGAGAGAAAATGCAGAGATGCAGAGAGAGAGAGAGAGAGAGAGAGAGAGAGAGAGAGGCAGAGGCAGAGAGAGAGAGAGAGAGAGAGAGAGAGAGAGAGAGAGGCAATCGCACGAGGGGAGGGCGGTTAACAGGGCGAAAATATTAAAGAACAAAATTTAACTTCAGACACCCCTAAAACATTCACTAGTTAACATTATAAAGCACTCTGCTAATGTATTTCGTTGAGGGATCTTTGGAAATGGTGACGCGTAATCTTTAGTTGGATCCTGGCCAGTTCGTGCGCGCGAACCCCTTTTCCTGACGGTAGCGCGTGTGATTCTTTATTTTCTTTATTTATTCTTTATTTTACAATATTGCTATATTACGAGCGCGCGTATGTGTATATGAAAGAGAGAGAAGAAAGAGAGAGAAGGGAGCGGGGGGTCGACAGGACGAAAATATTGAGAAACAAAATTCAACTTCGGATATCTCTTAAACACTCAGTAGTGAACATTATAAAGCGCTCTTTCTCTTGTGTCTTTCATTGAGTGATCTCTGGAAATGGTGACGAGTAATCTTTAGTTGGATCAATGCCAGTTTACGCGCCTGGTTGCCTGGTAGCTGCGCGAGAGGATTTAACGCATGGGATTCTTTATTTTCTTTATTTTACAGTTTAAGATTGCGTGGCTGCACGGCACCGCATTTAGAAACTGCGGCAAAGTCACCCAGAGCTGTTGCGCGCACAGCAACTAATCTTTATAGTTTGACAGTTCCCCAGGAATGGTGATTCATTCTTGATAGACAACAGGTGCGCCGTTTTATCGACTTCTTATGTCTTTCCAATAACCTGAACATTGATTTGTGCTCATGCATGTGTTTAATTGATTTTATGACATGCATGTTCCGGAATTGGAATCGGTTATGATTAAACGTTTAGATTATGAAGATGTAAAAGGAAAATTGCTTAGTTAGTGGACATAGATAGAGCATCCGTGTCTGTCATGTCCTCTATGGTTCTGCAGTGGGATAATGTTGAACCAAGAAAAAAAAAAAAAAAAATAAGATCAAACACGGCGCCCTCATCTGGCAGAAAAAAAAAGTGAGATTTAGCTCATAAAACGGATTGCATTCTAAGCTTTTTATATGTTTAGATTTCTTTTATATGTAGTCAATAGTGTACATCATCTGATACAGGGGCCGGGGTGAGCTGGTACATGATTAATTTGGCACATTTTACATCTTAGAAAGTTTTTTGAGTGAAAAATCTATTGGTTTTCAAACACTTAGATTGGGTTAAGGACTTGGAAAACGTTTTTTAAATCCAAACTAAAATTCCAATACCATATTTTTGCATGCACTAATAATGAACTTCGATTTTAACTAAAAGGTTGAGCTGTGTTCTCAGAACAATTTTTCATAAGCATCAGATCAGGGAAGGTTTTTTTATATTTTGCAATTTTATAAAATTATCAGTTACAGTTTTTGACAGCCAAAACAACAGTTTGCTATTTTGTTAGTTTTGTATTGCTTACATATGCTGATTAAATGCCATTATAGAGCCATTGTTTTTTTGTTTTGTTTTTAGACAAGCCTGTAAGGCATGTATATATAAAGAAACTGACTCAAAAAATGAAACCCACCCTGAGAAATGTTAATCAGAGAATAAATTGTGATAACTAGCCCCAATAAAGTTAATTATTTTGTGTGTGTGTGTGTTACTTTTCAATATTTTCAGTATTCGCATGTTTGAACACTGAACTCATTTCAGCCTTATATAACCTTTATGAGCAACCTTTAGACAACTGTTGGGTCAATGTGAGAGAAAAAATAGATATTTATTAACCTCATCTACCACCTCGTAGTAGTTTGGGAAATTACCGAAGCTTATTGCAGAGAGATGAAACTCACAATAAATTCTCAATGTAGCAAGAAGTAAAACAGCAAAAGCCTCTAGGGCCTTCACTCAGATATAAGCTGGGCAGCAATGTAGCACTTGTTCTTATTTAGTAAATTTCTATGTATAAGCATGGGGTAAACACTTTCAGTCTGGGTGTTTAGTGTGAAGTGACAGCCTTTGCTCTGTGAATACGGGGGTTGTTTTGGTTTTTGTGTCTGCCTCTCTCAAGTTTCAGTCTTTGATATGTTAAACAACTGCCTATTTTTAACTAGCAACAAGATAAAGAAAAAAATATTGGTGGTGACATTAAAAAAAAACATAAGTGTTGTTTGTTTTGTACACAGTTTTGTCACTTTGGGCAGGTTGAATATGCCTTAATTTAATCCACATTTAATGTTGGTGCTCTGTGTTCAAAGTTTTCCTTTTTTTTTTTTTTTTTTTGCTTTTCTTTTCTTCTTTTTTTCTGTCATAAATTTACTGCCTAACAAGGGTGAGAACCAGCAATTATTATTCAGTTATTTAAATGTTAAAACTTTTCTTGCCTTATTTAATTCTGGAAATATTATTCACCTAATATATTTAGTTTGTATACTTTTATCAGCATTTTTCTTCGTTTCATAATTTTGTATGTGTGTGTGTTTCTGTGAGCCACTGGTAAAATCAAAAAGGAAAATAAATAAATAAATAAAACAAAATAAATAAACATGGTGGAAAAGAACATTTTATATCATTAGTGTATGATACTGTGGTTGTCAACAACATAAAAAAAAAAAAAAAAAAAATCATACAATGTTTGATAGAGAGTAATGTTTTAACTTTTCAGAAAGTGCGAATGAGTAATGAGGTGCAATTTATGTAAACGATACCGGTAGTGCATCTTCATTCCTCTGGTTGTTTTTACAATCCGTATGCAAAAACATAGTGGGTAAAGAAGAAGAAGAAAAGGGGAGAAAAAAAAAAAAAAAAGCAATGGCAAGATTCCAAAGCACCCGTTCCTTTGTTTTTGGTTATTTTCTGTTTGTAGCCTCTCCTCCCAATAGGCATGTCGTCGTCATTCCACATGTTTTACAGCTTTCTTTTAACCCTTGCTCCTCGCTCCCGTCAATCATACAGCAATCTAATAAAGCACATCCCTCCAGCTGGCAAACATGTTGATTGACAGGCAGTCTGTTGAAATAGGGTAATGAGATAGAAGAGATGACACTGTGGAACGTCGCCTGCAGTGGATGAGTGTGGCTGGGGGAATGTCTACCGGGGATTACTGCCGAGAACTTTGGAGTCTAGTGGCAAAAATGGCTTTGAACTATCTACATATGTACACATGCGATGATTAAAGTTGTTTATCTTTCTTGTAGTCTGAAAGGGTACTAAGCCTTCAGGCATGGAAGACGTTCACGTTCATTAAGAAAGCGGATTGTGTTTGAGTGGCAAGGGTTTATAGACAAAAAATGAAAATAATAGATTCAAAGGTGTTTTACCACTGCGAATTGTAAAGAGTGAACGAGAGAGATAGTATTCATATATGAAAGCCTTTGATGGTTATAGAAGCAAACAGGCATCTTTGTATAGCCAGAGATGACTAGGCGGCAGCAGGGGATACTAATGTCCACTCCAGAGTTGGCAGCAACTGTGTCTCATCTGTTCCAATTGAGTCTTTTGCCTCCTCAAATATCGCAAGGCTTCTATTAACCACAAAGATAGCAGTAGCAGTCACATTGTGGCCTACTGGGCATGGATCCAAAAAAAAACAAAAAAACAAAAAAAAAAACACGACAATTGTTTGTATTGTTCAGCCGCGGTCCTTGATATTATGAAGCCTGGTGAATAACTGAAAATAAGATATTATGAGGTCATGTGATCCGTGCTGCTACTATGCTTCAGACATAAATTTATAAAAGAAAAGCAGATTTTCAAAGTTCTCATTTTCCTGCCAGAGCCAAGGTTTAGCAGTACACACAAACACACACACACACGCATACAAACTTGTTTTTATATCTTTGCGTAGATTTTCTATAGACATAATCATTTTTATACTGTACAAACTGTATATTCAATTACCCTACACTAACCCTACCTCTAAACCTACCCAACACAGAAAAATGTATTTGTACATTTTCAAAAAAAAAAAAAAAAAGTATGATTTGAAAAACATGTACAATAACAATAAAACACTCTTAGATCAACTACAAAATTACACTGGTATTCAGGGACAGGCATTAAGGTGGTTTAAATTGTACCTATCAGACCATCACAATTTTGTCTATTTAAATAGGAAAAAAACTAAGATAACAGAAAATTATGGAGTGCCGCAAGGATCTGTGTTAGGCCCTCTGTTTTTTTCAATATGCCACTTGGTAATATTATAAGAAAACATGGAATTAGTTCCCACTGTCATGTCGATGATACTTAATTAATATTTCAACACGACCAGTTGAAATCTCCAAATTATCCAAGTTGGCAGAGTGTGCTAAAGGTGTAAAATATTGGATGACCTGTAATTTTCTTCTGTTAAATTCAGATAAGATGGAGGTAATTCTTATTGGACCAAAAACCTGTACATAGAATCTCTTAGAATACATTTTGCATTTAGATACTGTTACTTCATCCTCTACAGTTAAAGACTTGGGTGTTATAGACAGCAACTTGTCTTTCGGAAATCATATTTCACATGCTACAAAAACAGCCTTCTTCCATCTCAGAACTTCAGAGCTTCGGAACATGTTAATAAAATGGGTCAGTAAGATTTGTTTTGGTAATGTTTTTGAAAGAAGTCTCTTATGCTCACAAAAGCTGCATTTATTTGTTCATAAATAAAGTAAAATAGTAATATTGTGAAATATTAATGCAATTCAAAATTACTGTTTTACATTCTAATATGTATTTTTTTAAATGTAATTTATTCCTGTGATGGCAAAGCTGAATTTTCAGCATCATTACTCCAGTCTTCAGTGTCACATGATCCTTCAGAAATCATTCTAATATGCTGATTTGTTGCTCAAGAAACATATTACCAATGATAAAAACAGTCATGCTGTTTTTTTTTTTTTTTTTTTTATTTCAGGATTCTCTGATGAATAAAATATTCAAAAGAACAGCATTTATTTCAAATATAAATTTTTCATAACATCACTAATGTTTGTACTGTCTATTAAATAAATTAAATGTGCTGACTGTAATTTCTGTGAAATTTTTCCCTAATTAATCATTTACAATCATTGCACATTAAGAAAGAAAAAATGATCATTTTTTATTCCTTTACTCTACAAGCAAATGTCAGGGTCTAATGTTGCATTCAAACCACTGTGGGTGACCTTTGACCCATAATTCTATACGACTGTGATCTATATGATGAAAGTTTTGCGATCAAGTAGATGTTTATCCTTATTCTCTATTGCAGAGAGACTCTTAAAACACAACCTTTTGGAAGTTAAAAAAAAAGAAAAAATGATACTAAGATCTCCTATGAGATTGAACACCATGCATCAGTTAAAAGGTTGCCGTTTTCTTTTGAGCATTAAGTGGATTTAGTGGGAAGCTGTATCCCATATTAGGACAGGAAATCATATGCATTTTCAGCTTCGGCCCAGATTAAAATAGGTTGGTACATTCGTCAGTAGGGACGACAACTAGAGAAAGAAAAACTTGAGCCGTCCAGCAGACAGACAGCGATCCTGTAATATGCTGCTCAGCGGGAGCTCGGTACATGTTTATCATGGCCAGAGCCTCCAGAAGTTTAAGAAGTGATGCTCCTATGTGGAGCTTTGCTGCATGAGTTCTCCCACAGCTCTGAGTCAGATTTACTCAGCTGTCAATTTCATTTGCGAGCCACTGTGGCTTAATATGCTTCCGAAGGAATCCCACAGGAAGGAAGAAGACAGCCACTTGAGTGTTTTTTTTTTGTACTGTTATGATAGTTGGCCAGGCACCTGAAAAAAAGGGCTGACTCTAATTTGAGTTTTACTTCATCAGCAAAAATAAACAAATATGTCAAAATAGCTAATAATTATATTAATAATAAAAAAGAGTGATTATATCCATCAATACACATTGAGGCCTGTGTGCCTGTCTAGGCAGCGGGGTGAAGCAGTCGGGCTCAGGTAATCTCCTCTATCTCTGTGGAGGAGGGCAGCTTGGCATTTTGAAACTCTGGCAATTTTTTCCTTACACAATAAATGTATCGTAAACGAAAGGTCAGCCTTTCACCGGTTATCACTTTGACTTTTTGACGTTCCTCTCCACCCACCTAAGTAAATATCAAACAGCCTCTACACACAGGGCCTGTGTTTACTTTACATAGAGGCAGATATTGGCTCAAAATCCATGCTGTGTTTGTGTTTGTAACTTTTTACCTAACATGCATGTGATCTATATGGAGCCCTTCACATGACATGCAAAAACAAAAACTACAATGGAAATATTAAATATGTAGATGTTCCATTTCCAGTCATGGGAAGGAATACTTTGTAACACCATTGCTATACTTTTTGTATTGCTGAAATATACAACCCCAGTAAATGATAAAAGTGTGCAATAACTTTTGCAAACTGCAAAATTCTTGTTAAATAATTGTTCAAAACCATAGCGATTTCTCCCCCAGCTCTTTTACAGTTGTGTCCAGTGTTAGGGGTAACGCACTACAAGTTATGTAATCAGAATACTTTTTCAAGTAACTAGTAAGGTAATGCATTGCTTTTACAATTTACAACAAAACATCTAAGTTACTTTTTCAAATAAGTAACACAAGTTACTTTTTCACATTCATTGACTGACAGCTCTCCTGTTCTTATGTTGAGAGAAATAAAGTACAGAGGTGTTGTGTGCGCTGTGTGAACGTGATGGTTATTGTAGTTCTAGACTAAATGTGAACATGCATTTACTCATCTCACTTACACAAAAACATTCAGTATACCTCAAAATGAAATCTCAATATTTTACGCAAACCTGTAATACTTAACTATATTAAATTACACAAATATACTTTATGTATTTAATCTCACTTTATTAACCAATGTCTTTGCTGCTGACCTTCAATGATCTAATTCAACCATACAAACAAGCAAAGCAGCTGAAATACTTGTTTGAACTGCGCCCTCTACTGTACAGGAGTAAATATGCATTTCCATCGGCATATACATTTCACTTTTGGTGTGAAAGGGCCTTTACATATGCCAAAAATATAACTTTTTTGTTGTTATTAAAAAAAAAACAAACAAACAAAAAAAACAAGCAAGCCTAGCCCAGGTGAGAAAAAGTAACGCGAAAATAATGTAATGCATTACTTTTCATAAAAAGTAACTAAGTAACGCAATTAGTTACTTTTTTAGGGAGTAACGCAATATTGTAACGCATTACTTTTAAAAGTAACTTTCTCCAGCACTGGTTGTGTCATGTTTTCGAAGACGCGCTATTCAAGCAGTCGTGTTGTTGCAACACTTCCACTTCCGCCATCTCTGCTGTCCAACGGACACATACAGCAGCTGGTTTTGCAGTTTTGCAATTTCAAAAGCGCTCTCATTCACTTCTCTCATTGGCTGTTTTTAAAGAACTGATGTAACGTTCCCGATTTAAAATCCAAAATATCGAACATGTTTGATAAAATGTTTGATATTTTTATTTTTTTTATTAACAAAATGATTCTCTAAATATAAACTAAAACTGTCAATAGGTGATGGTAAATGTAAAAAAAAAAAAAAATGTTACACTTGCCCCCGGTATCCCCCTACTTAAATGAGAGAAGAAATTAGTAAAACATGCTGATGTTCCAGTAAGTCGTGGGAAGGAATATTTTGTAACACCATTGTAATATTTTTTGTATTGGTGAAATATACGACACCAGTAAATGCTAAAAGTGTGCAATAACCTTTGCATACTGCAAAATTCTATTTAAATAAATGTTTTAGAGAAACATGGTATCAATATTTGAATTAGTTTTCCATTCAGACCTCAGAGTCAAAAGTCTGAATCAAATGAGGATTGATAGTTATTTTGACCAACACAGATCTGCCAATATTTCAAAAAAACTTCCAGACGAAAACACTGCATTATACATATAGTGTCTGGGACTACAGTGATTTCTCATTTCATGCTGAGATACTTTTTTTCTCCATCTTCTCCATATATATATTTTTTATTTTCTTGCAGCATAAGTTGAATTCAAACTTAAGGACACCAGTGTCTCAGATAGGATGTATTGGATAATGTCCTAAAATACACTACAAACAACACATAGAGTTAAAATGAACACAAACTGTAATTTACAAAATTAAACTGCAAACAAAACAAGACTGACATTTTCACTGTGATGGTTTACATACTACTTAGATTTCTGCTCTGCAAGGAAACTGCAAATTTAGTGGTGACATGGGCAAACTGCTGAATCCCAGCACCAGCCAATCCAGGTTTGAAAGAATGCAATGTACCAGATCTGCTGTGTCTGTCTAAGCAAATGTAGACGAGCGAGATGGAGGGAATTTGGCATGTGTCAACAAAATGAGAGCAGGCCAACAGCAAGGCCCATCTGCAATGTCATCTGAAACTGCTACAATAAAGCTTTACAGGGACACAGATTTTAGCCACACAATCTGTGGATCTGACACCATGTCTGGTGGTCAGGTTGAAGCCAAAAACTGAAACTGGGAAGATACAGTGCAGTACTTAAAACTTTTCCATAGACTTTAAATATTTTTGTGCATGCAAAAGAAAATTCATCTATTTCAAAGATTTTTTTTTTCTTTTTTTTTCTAATTCTAACAAAACCTAACAATGATGTTATCCATTATTTTGAGAATGATCCAAAAAGAGCTTCCTGTGCTTCGATGGAAGAACATCTGATCATCTAAGGAGTTAATGTGAGTAATATCACAAATTTACTTATTTTATCAGAGACTGAGAAATAGTGCAGAATCCTTAATATTTATTCAAATTTGCATTATAACTTATTCTTTGTTTTAATTCTAAAACAAGCTGTTTATAATGGGGGGAAACTCACACACACACACACACACACACACACAAAAGTTTGATTCAAATATAAAACTTTTTTTATAGCTTGATTCAGCCTTTAACAGGCATTGCCCCACTGTAGCAGCTGATACAAACACATTTTGCATCTGGTAGGAATATCAATGAGCAAATGTAAAACCAAAAATAAACTTAGAAATGATCAAAGCATACGGTGGGAAACCACAAAGCTCTCAAATATGATAATGAATAAGAAATATGGTGTTGTGTATAAATTCAATTATTTTGTATGTTTTGTGGGCAGATTTTTTGAGAAAATAGAGGGTATATTTATTACTGTAGATTGCCTGCACTGTTAACATGCAAAGCTAAAACAGACAATGATTTCAGAGAAAACATCATGAAGGCAGCAATTTAATCACAGAGAATGCAATCATGCCCAAAGCCATTAAGCGCAATTGTTTCTTGAGCAAAAAAACAAAAATGTTCATTTCAGTGAACATTAACAGCTGCAGAGAAGATTAAAGAGGAGAGACCAAACATATGCTGCAGTAAGAACATATAGGTACATGCAGGATGTTTCTAATCACAGTTCATCTCACTGCTTATTTTAGATTTTTTTAATGGACAAGTCCAACTAACCAGCTCTTGAACTTGATTGCATGTGCTTTTTAACAGCAAGCTGATTAATTGCAATAAAAAAATAAATAAAAAAAAAAAATAAATAAAAAAATACAATAATTACATAAATAAGCAAAAATACCCAGCATTAAGCAATCTAGCACTTTACAGTGAAGTGAATTTTGCATGCAAAAGGACAAACATGAACAGTGAACTCAAATCAACTCATCTTTTTGGAACCACCAGAACTAGCATGAGGTGGTATGACACATGCATGCTGCTGAAATACCTGTAAACTGCTCATATCTAGAAGCATGTTCTTCAGCATGAAGAAGAAACATGCTCAATTGCTTTTTCAAGGCCAAGGAATCAGTACTGTTCTCAAAATGGTTCACTGTGTTCCTGACAGTTGGATATCAATGTGAAGACATTGATTATAGACCTGACGTTGCTAATTCAAAAGATGTATTCAAGCCTCCGTTACTAATTCCAAAATTCTTTGACATGTTTAAAAAAGTTAAAGTGATGAGGAGGAAGCATAATTTTGTGATATTGCGTTTCAATAAATAATAGATGAAACAGAAAGTTAATACTGAGTAACTTTTTTTTTTTTTTTAGAAACAATGCATTTTGTGCTCCTCCAATGGAACTCATTCCAAACAAATCCACGGCAGAACCACTACACAATATATTTTTTGGAAATAATAATTTTTTTGCTCCTCCAATGGAAATCGTTCCAAATGAATCCACACAACACAGTAGAAGTTTTGTTCCTCAAAGAGGAACAAATCAGTTGAGCAAATGATTCAATGATTCATTTATAAAGATATATTGGGTGTTTCTAAATCAGAAGGCTGCATGGTTTAATGAAAAGTATTTTTTTTTTTTTAATTCTGACTGAGAAGCACCCAATATATGATTTGTACAAAATGTAGCGATTTTTAAAATTCTTTGTTTTTTGTTATACAGCAGTGTTTATTGTATATGATTTATTCATAATCTTCAATTAAATTAACTTCCCCTCCCTCTTGCAGCAACATCTCTTGTTTGATGATGTGTTTACTGGCGTGAGGGCGGGACAACCTGTCACTCATAAAATCGACCAATAGCAAATCAATCCAATCAATTCCAAATGGACAAAGTCAAGTCCCGTCTTACATTTTTTCTTGTTCAAAAAGCCATTTCACTCATATATACATCACAATAGGGAAGAAAAGACTATCACAACTTCCATTTCATGCTGACTTTAACAAATAATTTGAGTGAAGGATTCACATGACTAATTCATAGAAACAGTCACTTGTCATCAAATACTGGCATATTCATATAACTTGAAGAAAGAGTCAGTGAAAAATCCCCCCTTCGAATGTACAGTCTGACATTCAGTCTGGGAAATAAATGACAAACACAAAGAAGGCCATTGATACAAATAGTGAAATGTGAACTATGCAATAGGAAATGGCAGAGTCAGACCGATGGATGGTGCAATTGACCAATAAGAATTAAGCATTCCAGAGAGCCACATAATAAAATATATATATAACTGTATGAAAGTCTTTAAGGTATGTGAAAAAAATCATTGTGGTAAAAAATATATACCGCCAGTCTCTTATTTACAATTTAGTATTATAAAATGTATAGAAAAGTAATTATGCATACAAAATTAGAAAGCTATACAAATGTACAAGCTCTTTTAATCATATGGTTTATCAGATAAACTGTTAATGATGTCCATGTCCCCGAGTGCACATTCCACTTCTTGCTAATTGGTGCTTTTGCAGCTAGCCCTTCATTGTGCTCTCTAAAGAGGGAACGGCTCTATCCATAACCACGGCACTCTGTGATCTTCTGCCATCATCCGCCCCACTAAGGAAAATACCACAATCCTCTATCTCAGTCTATATATGTTCTCACCTCTCAGGATTTCATTTAATTAGGCAGTGGTCAAAAATAGCTCTGGCAGATCAGGAATAATGACATTAAGGTGAGGTGGGAGGGAGTGGGAGTTTGGAATTTTCCTGCTCTTGAAATTTCAGTCGGGTTTTCTTCCACTGGGATACATTTTCACCGCTGGCGTGGCATTTAATTCTTATTATGCTCATGTCAACCTTTAATCAAATTTCAGCAGGGTATTGAAATGTTACTCACACCAAATGATAGGAAATGATACATCCGAACAACCATCTTTGGGGAACCGGAATTATGCTCTTATCGAGTATGAAATAGCTTAATGGGAAAGATTATACTCCTTCTTATACATATGGTGACTCCTACATGATTGATTGCTTGCATTGCATATGCGGCTGAATGCTGGGCTTATACACACGCACACACACATAAACACATACGCATTTTAACAGAACACCTCCATCATGTTCTTGCAGTGCATCACAGAGAAAGGCTACCTTCCAGAGAAATATGTTTCTTTGCTGATACAGACAACCAAACAACCTCCCTACTTTTGATGTAGGCCACATGCAAGGGATAAAGGACCTGGACAAATCCGTGATATAAATGTATAAATCCTCTCATAGATTTCAAAAAGACTTTCAACTTGCACAGGAAATGTATACTGGTCAATGAAACATTTTCAAACTCTTAAAAGAGTCATTCTGGTAAATGTGTGGTCCAACTAATTGGCTGTACTAAAAATGATCTTTATTAAGTCTAAATTATATTATCAGAATTAAAAGAGATTGCTCTTGAAATCAAATTAACTGTTAGTTACGTTTAACAAATGTTAAATGAGGAAAAAGTCTCATTAGAAAATATTATACGAGTGTGCAGTTTTGTATGAACACATACTATCTGACTTGTATGAAAACATATGATTTGTAGGTTAAACTTCACAATGAAGGTCCACCCCTAAACCTAGCCATTATGGGGGCTTGAGCAGATCATACAAAAATTTGCAACAAAATTGTACAATCCTAACAAATTTTCCTGAGACTGAGTTGTAATTTCTGTGCCACTAGCATCACCACGAGTCCGTTTTCAAACAGGTTTTCTGAACACTCCCCCATTCTGTCATTCACTCAAAAAATTGTTTGTTCATAAATGTAATTGAATTAAGGAAAACTTTTCCACATAATTAAGTTAGGTTGATACAACAAGACTACAACAAGTCCATTTAAACACATTTTTATTGAACAAACTTAAGAAAGTGTAAATAAACACTCCGTTCTAAGTGCAAACAGCGTCCCTTGTTGGCAAACGCTATTTATACTAGCTCCACCCACCAATGTCTGGTTGGGCCACTCAAGTTTTAAAAAATAGACACAGAAGTGAACATCTTCAGTTGCGCAGCAGTAGTGAGTAAAGCTCACAGACTTGGCTTTTAACGCAATCGACGCAGGTTCGAATCCACCTTTTGCCCAGCTTGCATTTATTTTCAATAAAAATTAAAATAATCTTCTAAAAGTGGAAATAATATTATTAAACACTCGTTTGCAGGTTAAGTGTTTATTGGGTAGGGTTAGGTGAAGGTGTAGGGAGGGTTTTTATTCTCCCAAAAAGGCATAATAATTTTAATAAATATAATTATTTACACTCTATGATATTATTGCATCCTGTTAATGTACAAAAATACTGAGGTGCAATTAATATCTGCCAATATAAAGTATAGATAGCATCCAATTACTATTTACTGTTATTGCAAATAACTGATACTTTTACATGGTGTAAATAAAATCTATCACTATTTTCACCTAGTGTAAATAGCATATTGCTAAGAAAATGCTGCTATTGTCACTAGGTGTAAATAGAATATATTGCTATTTCCACTTAGTTTAAGCACCTATCGCTAAGAAAATTTGGTATTTTCACTTTGTGTAAATAGTATCTAATTGTTATTTACACTTAGTGTAAATAGCATCTATTGCTGAAAAAATAATTTGTTGAGGGAACTTAATTAAATTAAGGAAAAAGTTTCCATTTCCAACAAAAAATGATTAGTTTGTACTGATATATGTAGTCTTGTTGTATGAACTTAAATTCATTAAGTTGCTGTGATTAACATTGTGGTGAAGAGTGAAGCTTGTGCTTAGGTTGTGGGTAGCTGTGCATGGAAACATAGTTTAATGTCACCACCGACAACCTAACAAGAAGCTCTACTCTTCAGCACAGTGGTAACCACAAAAATGTCAACATAGAAACTCTTTTAAATGTCCAGCATAACTGAACATTAAACACTAACAAGCCTTTCCCTTTACTAAAAAGAAAAAAAAAAAAAAAAAAAAAAAACATTAAAAAGCACTTAATTTCAACATTTACTCCCCTGATCTATCCCTGTGCAAAGCATGCTGGGAACTAGAAATCCACTGTCCAGTTTCATTCAATGCAACAGAAATGATTCATGTAGTCATGATTTCATTTAACATAATTAAATTGAGTGCAAATGACAATTAAGTAAGAAACTAAAGATTTGTGTTGTTTCATCTTATTTTATTTAAATAAACTGAGCAAACAGCTAGAATTGTTGGCTGGACAAACAAATAATCCCGTCCCCAAACTTATGCCAGTGTTTCTGTGTAGGTTTGTGCAAGTTTCTCCAATAAAGAGAACAATGATTTTATAGAGAGAATTAATGTATAAAGGAAAGTGTAATTAATTTTCAGTGGTCCTGTGTTATGACTATAATTAATTTTTAAAAGTATAAAATATTCCATGCAGTCAGAAAATGAGTTCATAAAAAGGCAGACACTATTTGCACTAGTGTAAATAAACACTCCACATGAATAGCAACATGCTTTAAAAAATAAATAAATAAATAAAATTAGATGGTTACATCATATGGCATGTAAAATTTCCAAAGTTTTCTCATGTCAACAGCTAAAATATAGCTAAGATATATAATAATAAGAAAACCACAACAGATTGAAAGCCCAATAAAAATCTGGGACTCAGAACTCAAACCTGGAAAGTTTGTGAAATTTTGAAAAATGTACATCACAAAGAAAATTAATCAAGCAAAAAAAAAAAAAAAGAAGATTGTGTTCTATTTCTCGGTCACAAATCAAGTATAATCAGTCTTGTGGAATTCATAAGCTCAAGTGCTGTTGTCATTAATGTGAAAGAAAACAAATCAAATACTAAGAAATACTAATGAAATACTAAGAAATCTTTTTTCTTCAATACACCATTTCAGAGTGTCATGCTGATTACATCATTTGAAATGAGACAGAATAAAACACATGTATTAAATCAAAAATGGAAGCTTTTCATTTGTGCTTTTAGGCACTGCATGTATTCAGTGTGGCATGCATTTTGTTAGTTACATATTAGACCATGTCTAAATTTGATTAAATTGTTTCCCATTCTCCCTGCTTAAAATACACTGGTGGAAAATAACAGAATTACTTCGGCGGTGCCACAAACATACAACAAGATCCGCAGAAGCTATCAATAATTGAATATCCATTAAATGTCTAGAAGAAGTGACCTGCTGCCTTTCTTCCCCCTTTGCCTCTCTTCAACCTGTTGAGTAAAGCCACCGGTCAGTTCCGCCCCTGTACAATACGGCTCCTCTCTGCCAGTCTTTATCAGCGGGAGCGCGGAGAGCATGTATCAATCGAAGAGAAGTGTTCGGTTTCAGATCCCTTTGTCCCTTGTGCGCTTCATGCACCCAGGTTTAATTAGAATCCGTTTTAAATATTAATGCTAGTTGTCTCTACTGTAATCCTGTGAGGAAACCAGATAACTAGGTGGAGGGAAACCTTGTGACACCAAAACATACTGGCTGACAGCTTCAAGCTGCTTAGCAATTAATTAATTACCCTGGGTGAAGGGAGATTATAATAAATAAATATTGCCTGATCATGAGCACCGGTGAACCTGAAAGATGGTGGCGTAAGCGAAGGTTGCGGGTGAATGACCTCAAAGTTAATGTGTCCACATGGCGTGGAGCAGGTTGCACATAAATATGCATCACATCAAAGTCAAGGATTCAGGCGGATCTGGGGAGAGGGCATCGGCGGATGCTGGGTGGGCATTTAACACGTATCACACAGCCCATTGCATCGCTGTGAATGGAGGCGCTCACATGTGCGCTCTGCAGGTCGTAACGGCGTTCTCGCTCTCGGATTCTGAGAGAGTGCCAGAGGCCTGAGCGTTGAAAATGTTTTACCGGTTCAGAAAAGCAGGTACGAGGGTTATGAAGCGCGTGGGTTGATGAAGAATCTGCGGCGCAGAGCTCATTCCCGATAGCTGATTAGTGCCTTTGGTGGGATGGCTGTAAAGATAACCTTTCTTTTATTCCGAGTGGGCAACTGGCAGATGTGAAGCTTTAAAGGATAAACAGTGAGACCAGCTCAAAAGCTTTTTGAGATGATAATGATAACAGGCTCAGACAAGTTCTTTTTTTTTTTTTTCAGAAGAGTGCTGCCAAAATAAAATATGAAATATGGCCTAATGGTGAAGAGTTTTTATGCATTTTTTTGCATTGTTACATGTTCTGTTCTCCATTTATACACTGTAAACCTGAATAAGTTGGCAAAACTCAAAAAAATTGAGGCAATCAGTTGCATGGGCCTTTCGAGTGCCATGGGCAAAGCATGCTGGGAAATAGAAATCCCAACCCAGTTTCAGTTAAACTTAAGTTTGTCTAAATTTAAAGAAGTAAGTTCATAAAACTCAAAACAATGAAACAGTTCAGTTTACTTAAATTATATCAGTTCTGTGAACTTGAAAGAAAAATAAAGTGCTAAATACTCATAAAAGTTAATTTGACTGAACTAATCTTTTTATTAATTATTAATTATTTTGAGCATTGGGGTTTACAGTTTACATGATCACTTTTCCGAGACACAAACTAGAAATAGCAGCAGACTTTCCAAGGTTATACTGCTGTTATTGCACCAATGCAGCTCTCTTGAATACAGCAAAATGTATCTATATACTTTTATTCTGGGAAAGGAAAAAAAAAAAAAAAAAATGAAGAGATTATAAGATTTGTCTGGAAAAAAAAGTAATGAGGCCTAGAGGTCACAGTTTAATCGCAGTGATATGCGTCATATCCTCCAATAATCCTTCAGACTGGTTGCATTTCTATAATATTTCTTGCACATTGAGAAAACAATGTGGGTTTAGTGTTATATGTAAAAGCGGTTAAACACATAAAAAAAAAAACATAAGAACTTAGCAGGGGTGTCCAAACTTTTTTAAAAGGGGGCCAGATTCGTTGTTGTGGACACATCTGGGGGCCGGTTCCTTTTCTTTTACAGTATATATATATATATATATATATATATATATATATATATATATAATATTGTAGCTTGAGATAGGACACAGATGTAAATTTAATAAGAAAACAATATCTGTAAAACTTTTAACAACCTCGTTTTTAAGTTAGAACTCTATTCTTATTTAAATTAAAAAGTAGATCATTAATAATTAGATCACCGCAGGTAAAACCACACATGGCACCTCACTACATGATAAAAAGTAAAAATATTGTTTCTATATCTAGAATGGCTTTATGATATTTAGTCTATAAACACATTTAATATAAATACGAATGCACAAAACTGCAAGTTTATGACAAAAAATAGTCTGTAATTTGGCCATTATTCTTCATTTAATACATATCTACATTAAAAATTAAATAATGAGATATTAACCTACATTTCTTACAAAATACCACAGTTACAGGTAGTGTTACCACTGTAATTCCATGATAAATGTTGTTAAATGTTGTTTGCACGTTGTTGCTGATTAAGTGAGCGCTGTTTCAACTGACTTTAAACTGAATTCAATCACAGAGAGATTTGCAGCTTGTACCTGAGACCTCTACGCCGAACTCGAACACTTCTCACTGGCTGTTTAGTGGTCATGTGTTTGAGACACTAAGCAAGTAAACACATGTGCCCTGTGCGGTGCGCACAAGTAGCGCTGTTTCGTTCCGCTTTTGGCGCGTTAATGTTTCCCTGGCCTAAATTCTAGTATTGCCACCTTGTGTTGACATTGTGAAACTGCACGATTTGTAAATTATGCATGGTGGGCCATGCAGCCTATAACAGATTTTGATAGACAGGTTGCGGGCCGTTTGAAATTCATCCCCGGGCGCAGTTGACCCGCGGGCCGTAGTTTGGACACCCCTGAGAACTTAGTATACAAGCATTAAATCCGCTTGATAAGTCGTGATGTAAGAAATACTGTTTCCAGGTCAAAGTATTACCACAACAAGCCATTTATGAGTATAGAGAAAAAGGTTAGGATCATGATCTTTTGCTAGCATTGCAGCTCACAGTGAGTGTATATTAGCACCATATTTTGTATGCGTTTGGCATCTACAGTGTTTGGACCCAGAAACGGTGATGTGTCACTGTTTGTCAGACCGAGCAAGCGGATTAGAACTACAAAAAAGGAATTTTTTTATGCCTTCATAGGACAACTTAACAAGGTGTGTCTGACATGCAAGACACAGTATAAATGGCCCTCGACACTTAATATAAAGGGGTGAAATATCATTTGAAAAGTATTTGCTGCGTGCATCATCATTAGTCTTCATTCGGTGTGACACAGCTTCGGTTATCCACATCCTAGAACACTACCTTGTCACCCTCTTTATTACTCCTTCCATCGAGGTGCTCTGCACAGGAAGTGATTAATCTTTGAATATAATGTGGGAAGTTAATCAGTGCTCACGCCAAGCCACGGAAATCTCTCAGAGTGTCCCAACCAGGGTGACACGAGAAATGAACCACGGCAGCTCGGAGTCGAGCGTTTGAACCCGCTCGGGAGCCCTGTGGTTTATAACTAGGTCGGAATGCTCATTGACGCAACTAATCAGGCACAATGACAGGGACCACTGGGAGTGAATTTAGGTGAAAGCTCACCAGTTCACTTCGTTTCCATTTACTTTAGATGGTGTATGAGCAAAAAGTGCTCATCGTAGTATAACGAGGGTGCGCAAATGTTAATGTATTGCGTCTAGGAGTTGCCGACCTCGTTGGTATCTTTTAGCCCCCAGCTACTGTTTGCATATTAACCACATTATGAATAGGTGAATACACTTAAATATGGACATGTGAATTATGCATGGTGGAAACAGGGATGGATTCCGGTCGGCTCCTGAGTTCAGCGCCGTCGTGGCTGAAAGGGGGTGCTGCTCACGCTCTGGAACAATAGCTTTCTAAGGGGTACAGGTTTACGTTTAAGTGTGTCACGACAGCTATCTTTAGATTAAGCATCAGGTGGAGAGGAGGCCATGTATATTTATGTCACCGCCCAATGTACCGTGCCCGGTGAACAAACAATATGTAAGCTAAGATCACTCATCCTTTCTTTTACCTCGGCAGGCCCAGGGCACGTGCAGTCTAAATAATTCAGCAAAACCTTGGTGTAAAAATTTAATTGGGTCTTGGGAAGTTCGTTTGTTTTTACAGGACTTACAGGCTTGAAGCATGCTTTTTAAAATGACCAGATCAAACACTTGTGTGTTAAATTATATAATAATAATTTTGTTGGAAACAAACTACTAGTATAGGTATTTTCTTCTGTTAAAAATAAAGGTTGTTTATTGGCATTTGTGGTTCCATGAAGAACCTTTGCCGTCTGTGGAATCTTTCCTTTAAGGTTCTTTATAGTGGAAAAAAGGTTCTTTAAATTATTAAAATGTTCTTCACTGGAAGAAGAAGAAAAAGAAGAAAGAAGAAGAAACATACTCTTTTAAGAAGATTCACTGAAAGGTTCTTTGGGGAACCAAAATGGTTCTTCTATTGACCCCATTTTGGAACCTTTATTTCTAAGTGTGTTACAGTAATAATTGGTAAAACTTTATTTTAGGATGTTTTAACTAGCTGCTTATTAGCATGCATATTCATAGAATATTAGCTATTTATTAGTACTTAAGCACATATTAATGCCTTACTCTGCAAGACCTTATTCTACATTCTTAATCCTACCCAATACCTAAACTTAACAACTAACTTACTTACTATTAATAAGCAGTAAATTAGGAATGTATTGAGGGAAAAGTTGTAGTTAATAGTTTATATGTGTTCCCTATATTAAAGTGTTACCTAATAAGTAATTAAAATAGAAATGTTTTAAAACTGGATATACTATTTATTGCACTTGTGTAGATACAGTAAAAAAATGAGTAGCAGAATAGCAGTAAAATGTAAGTAATGGTCAATATTATGTTGATGAATTGCATTTAATTGGTCAGCAAAGATTTATAAGTAAAAAATAATAATAATAATAAAAATAAAACATAGAAATAGATGAAAGATTTTATGTTGATATATTGTATGACAATGAAATTTTGCTTTACAAAAATGGTTTTCAAATCAGTATTTTATCCCATTTGTAAAAAAAAAAAAAAAAGCTAAGTTTGCTTGAGTTGGAAAACAGAATGTGAATATATCTTGAATTAAGTTTTTTTATCCCATTGTTTTGTAAGCATAAAGCTCATTAACTTTTGTTATATTTATGCTTAAAACAAGAAAAAAAATAGGGTAAGAAATAAACCCAGTTCAAGATAACCGTAGTACCTTAACCTGTTAACCTTCACCTGAAGCATTCTTTGTTTTTCTTTCTCATGTATTCTTGTTTAGATATGTTTACTGAAAAACAAAACAAACATAATTTTCTATTCCTTATTTCCCCCCTGTGTGAAATCTTTTAATGTCATACATTGTGGCTCATTATCATTACTGTGTACGTTTTGTTGACAGCTGGCACATGAGTTACACATACTATACCAGAGGAAATGTTATCAATAATTGAGTATGCACCAGATTTCATGTGACCTAGGCCACATACACACTATATGGTTTCTCAGTCCTCTCCTGAGTGCTTAATCCTATTCTGTACACACAGAGTTCATAAACACAGAGAAATTTCCATACATCTGCTTAATCCTGAACAGCTAGTTGTTAATGCAATGATGCCACTCTCTTTTGTACACCGACAGCTTGTCTCAAATGTGTGTCAATCTTCTCCATGTGTGGTGTAACAAATCACAGAGACAGAACTACATGTTTGGACTCGTTTGCAAGCCATACAAGTCTGACACTATTTGCTCCCACCAGCCCTGTGGTCTAACAGTAACTCATGTTATGGAACAGAAAGAGAGAAGGCTGTTAAGCAGAACTTAATAAGTGGAAGGTTGACATGAAGTACTTTTGGTGAGTTGGTAAGGTGTGACATTCTAAATGACATTTAAAAGTATTTTTATCTATTTTTTTTTTAAGCTTTAAAAATGCCTGTAGGCCTATTTACATATAAATTACTGTATTTTATAGATTTTATTAATTTACCTGTCACAGACCAATAATTTCAAACTTACAATGTGAAAACCCATCATAAAAAATAAATTGAAAGGGGATATGAAATATATTTCCAGATATTTATATTATGGTTCTGGAGGTTAGCTTATGATATAATCTAATATTTTTGCACCAAAAGACATCAAATATATTTGTAAAAAAAGAAGAAAAAAATTCCATCCTCAAGTTGTAGTACCCATTCATGTCAATTGCTCTTAACTTGTAGAACTGAGTTAGCTCATACATTTTGATAACAAAAACATAAAATATTTAGTTAATTAACTTTTTTATTTTGAGTTCTTGCAAATCAAATGAGTTATTTACTTCTTTCTTTACTTCTACTAATTTCATGTTCTTTTAGAAGAGTATGCCCACTTTTTTGTAAGGTGCAGTTTGTCCACATCCAGGGACAGAACAACATTTGATGGTCATCACATTTTAATAATTATCATCATCATCATAAACCAAATAATAAATATCTGGTTGCAAATATGACTTGATTTTATGAGATACTACAGATTTTGCTGCTGGAATCCAGGACGACTGTTAGCAGGTTCAAAACACGCACATATTGATATGGTTATCACTAAGTGATTTCTCCTGCATTTCATAGATGCACAGAATGATTATTTAGGGGATTGACTTCTGTATCTGTTTGTCCAAAAATACTGCAGTGTGTACGTATCCTAGTGTCAGATTCATGGCTTTCTCTTGTCAGCCACTGGAGGATCCATAAACGTTATGAATCACTGCTATATATCTCCATTCTGAAGAAGTCGAACATTTTGTACAAAGGAAGAAATATATCACTCACTCACTCACTCACTCACCCATATATATTGTTCGGTTTTATCTCTGGTGTAATGGCAGCCTAAACAATAAGTGCAGAATATTTCTTAAGTCTCTAGTAAACTATTTTTCAAATCTTTGACACTAGAGAAAATATATACAGTATATGAGTGGGAGTAAATTAATGGTAATCTTGGATGTGTCAGGTGCTTCAACTGTAGTGTTTGAAAACATGCCTACATGTCAGCACTATAGCTATGTTGAAAAAAATATGGTAAGAAGGACTTTTGATTGTCATGGATTTGTGATCTCTGTTCGCAATATGCTGGGAATGGAAGGGATTTATCCTCATTCTTGGATGGAAAGGCCACATGCACTATTACACAAGTGGTTTATGGGGATTTACTCTACATATGCTGCATGACAGATAACCTCTGCCTCAGCATCACAATGTATCATTTCAAAATACACACTGTCAACCAAATTGAACAACTGCAAATGGCGTTCCATGAGCAGATCCATTTGAATAGGAATTATCCTTCCAGACGGTATTGCTAGGGAAATAAAGTATTGTGCAATACACATTACACGCTAATATGAAATTCAACTTAAACAGTGCTCTAGATATTAGAGGGAGGTGCTTATTGGTTGTAGAAGCCAAGATTTTAGAGTGTGGCACTTTGCCAGTGGTTATACAGTATGTCTCTGAGGGGAGAGGGCTGCTCTTTCTTAAGCGATGGCGGCAAAATTAGCCAAGGAAACAAAACAGATGCACTGACTAAGCAGTTGAAATGTTTACTAGTGTGTTAGCTTGTAACCTTAGTGTTAAGGTTTTAGATTATTATTATTATTATTATTTTTAAACAGCTGTATGGATAGATAATTCAATAGTAATTAGTTTTGGCCTGTGAATATACTGCAGTAGCGGACATTGAAGAAGCTTGATATTGCTTGATATTATATTGTTCTAATTTCCATCATGACAACTCTCTGAGAGTTTGGCATGGTAATGAATATGACAATGTTGATATGTTTGGTCTTGCTCTGCTATGCTGCTGCTCCTATTGCTGCTGCAGAGCATGTCCCATGACTTGCTACTGCCAATACACTCATGACATGCTGCTGTGAGCAAGTAAGACATGCTGCTGCTGTACAAGCATACAAGAATCACCCCTTAGCCAGGCCCTATTCTACGGGGGTGCAAGAGGGTGCTAAAAACAGATTTGGCAAACGCTCCAGTGCATATTTGTGTTTGCGCTCTCGGAAACGACAAATGTATCTATTTACAACGTGTTTTTGCAGCGGTGAGCAATGTTGATCTCTTGAACGCAATGGCCAATCAGAGGTGTGTTAACAGGTGTTTATGTTAGTCAGAATCCACTCATCGCTCAAAACGCCAGAGTTTTTATTCAGTGCTGAGTAATGCGAAACCTCTCATTACCAAAACAAAGTGTAGGCATGATGTAAGTAAAATATTTATTGTGCATTGTTGGCAGCTTCATTGATTAAAAAGGAACTTTTTGAGAGTGATGAACTGACAAAGCAACAGCGTTTTAGTGATTGAAAAGGAAGCGGTCTTGGCTCGCTTTCGAGGCTACAGCATATATAATCAATTGAATAAAACTATTGTTTTTCATGCTGCTAATAGGACTGAGGGCCAAATGCATGCTGCAAAGTCTTGGAAGTGACATATGAAATATGACATGATAAAATACAATCTAAAAAAAGGTGGGTCAAAAACAACCAAATTTGGCATGTGCAATTTCGCATGCACAAGCAGGACAGAAGAGTCCACTAGGTGGCAATACGCACAGTACTCAGCACAATGTGCAGTCGTTGAAGAAGAGTGTGTAAAGAGCGATTCAAAAATAAGACGAGTAAACTCAGAAGCATGCCTTCTCCATCGTTTTTCATTCCTGTTCTCTTGGTGTATCTTCTGAACTATGTTGCAATGGAGGATGCACTATTTTTCTTCTCCGATCCTGCCCAGCGAATGTCCCGTTGAGGACACAATGTCTGGTAAAGAATATAGAAAATTTTTTACTGCACATGTGTCGAACTCGGTCATCCGTGCGCATCCGTGGTTAGTATACGTTGAAAGATGCGCGTCCGGGCGCGGAAAGTTAAGTATACCCGGGGCTTTACTGTAGCTAGATCAACAGCGCTCCTATTATAGTCAATGGAGCGCATGGCAACTTTGTTACATATGAGGGGGATCACTGACATTAAAAATGACCCAGCAGCTGAGATACAGAAAAACTACCCAGCACCTGGGTAAAAATATAAAAAATAACCCAATAAAATGACCCAGCAGGGTCATTTTATTGACCCACCTTTTTTAGAGTGTAGTAATGCATTAAAGCAATCTAGTGGCAGACTAATAGAAAAACATTCGTATCAACATATTTTTTGAAATTCTGTTCCAATTTTTGATAAATGTTATGACTTGTAAATAATGTTGCTAATCTGCTATGGTGGAGCCGCTGCTTAGCCTACATCTGCTTGGAAAGGTGGAGTGTTTCTCAAAGCATGCTGCAAAATGCTAAAGCAAACAATATGCAAGTGTTTGAAATATAGAAAATAGAAAATTATGTGATTTTTTGAAGACCCAAGATTGTAAATAGGGTATTTTATTAATAAGAATAATAAAAAAGGCGCAGTAAGAATAAACATTGAGAGAGATGATTTTCAAATGTTGAACTTGTTCTTTCAAGGTCTATGTGATGAAACAACTGCATTATTGGAAGCTAAGATTTCATGGGAACAATGCAGAGAAAATATATTTTCCCACCATCATTCTTTGCATTCGCAAAACAACAATTGCAGTAATACCGGTGTGCTAGGAAAGGGTAGACGGCAGATAACTGTCATTGTTTGCTCTAAAAAGCTTGAAAATTACACAAAAGAGACCTAAACATCTTCCAGCACCAAGGAAAATTAAAGATGATTTAATTTTTAGACATTATTGGAAATATTTGCATAACAAAAAGAGCATCCTGAGACTGACCGTGTTCCGTAAGTGCTGCTAATTCCAAGGTGAAATTAAGAGACATTATGTGCAAAAAATACCATTAAAAATGTATTAGAAAAAGATTGTGTTTGTGAGACAATGACTGCCCAAATCATTTGTGTTTTTAACAGAATGGATTGTCAAGTTAGCTAAATTACTGAAACTATTAATCAGTTTAATTAAACATTAAGTTGTTTTATGTTATAATACCATATTAGTTAGATTAGTTTGTTTAATTAAACACCTAGATTTCAAACATATTATTGCATGATACAAACGGAAGTTTAGTAATGCAAGACAATGAAGCTGAATCACTTCTTTAGCATCAGAAATGTGCTATGCATTTAAGAACATGGTTAATGTTTTTACGGTACGTGTTCATATTAAATGATAATTTTCTACAATTAGAAAAACTGTTCGGTCATGACGTAAATTTGTAAGTCAATCTAAAAAACTAATTTACCTTGAGATCCCTTTTAAATTACATCTATATTCATACATTTGTACTGTAGCTTGAGGGAGGGTCATCAAGCCTTTTTCCTTTGGTTAATATGATGAATTGTGTGAAGTTCAATGAGACAGGAGGCAGGAGATTAACATTTGACCCCCACGGAAAAGAAGACAATTAACAAAGTGATGCTAAAGGGAGTTGGCGTCTCACAGCGTCGGGAACACATCCATTACGTCAGTTTAAGGCTTCAATTGACTATGTGATCTAATTAAATATAAAAACAAGTCTCTCTAGCTTTAAAGTGCCATCAGAATTTCTTCATTTTAATTGAATATCTCTTCCCTGAGGAGCTCTTCTGTTATGAACTCGATTCAGTCCAATACATTGACAAGCCGAGTCTCCAGTTTCTCTGGGCGCTTTGGCAGAGATTCAGATCATCGCCTTCTGTTCAAGAAGGGAAAAAAAAAGTCTTAGACTATTGTTGGTGCAGAACTGAATTTGTTTGATGTCAGAGTTTGATTTGTTTGGTTGGTGTGAAAACAGGACCAAAGGTCGTCTCGGGTACGATTCATGTGAACTCACAATTGGCATGAAAGCATCTTAGGGCACCTACACACCTTGTATGCTTTTGAGGGTGTGAAAAGGGCTATGTCAGTATGAAATCAAGTGGGAATACAGTGAATTGAGCTGTCTTTGGAGAGCATCTCACATTCTTGCAATGCATCTTTAACAGACAAAAGCAAGTGCCATTTGTTAGCAGTAAACAGCTGCATTTAATAGGGGAGATTGAGGATCCCCCATATGCAAAATGTATCAGTTTTTTCAAAGTGAGAATAAATTTAATTTAAACATTTAAATGCCAAAATACATGACAAAATGTACTACTGTTCAAATGTGATGGCAAAAGGTTTTTTTTTTTTTAAACAAGTCTTATGCTCAAAAAGCTGCATTTATGTGATCAAAAATACATTAACAACAGCAATATTGTAATATAATATTACAGTTTAATAAAATGTAATCTGTTCTGTGATGTCAAAGCTGAATTTTCAGAATCATAACTCCAGTCTTTATTCTAATATGCCGATATGCTTCTCAAGAAACATTTATTATTATCAATGTTGAAAACAGTTGTGCTGCTTAACATCTGCGTGGAAACAATTTCTTTCTTAGGTTCGAATCCACCTTTTGCCAAGCTCGCAATTATTTTCAGTAAAAATGAAAATAATGTTCTAAAAGTGGATGTAGCTATAAAGTATAGATAGCATCTTATTACTATTTACTCTTATTGCAAAGAACTGATATTTTTGTAAATAGAATCTATCACTATTTTCACCTAGTGTAATCTATCGCTAAGAAAATGCTGCTATTGTCACTTACGCTGCATTCACATGGGGCGTCGGTGTTAACGCTTCTCATGTACTTTGAATGGGTGACGTCATCATGCGTTGCCGAACTGAATTGTGGGTTCCGTCTTGTCGCTTCACTCGCGTTGCTCGCTGCAGAAGATTTCTCAACTTTTCAAGCACCAACACAGGCGTCAGCCAATCAGATCACAGACACTAGCCAATTGTGTTCACGCAACACCTGAAAGTAATGTGATTGGATGTTGTACTATGACGTTTGTGTCAGCTCAAGATTCAGACACGCCCTGCGTCAAGCGTTGACGCCGACACCCTGTGTGAATGCAGCGTTAGTGTAAATATAATATATTGCTATTTTCACTTAGTGTAAATAGCATCTACAGCTATTTGCACTTAGTGTAAATAGCATCTAATTGCGATGAAACCACTATCATACATGACCCACGTACTGTGGTTCAGACCCAAAAGTTGAATGTGAAAAGAGACCTGCAGGGCCCAGGACACAGTGTGACGAGCAGGGCGGGTGAGAGCCGTGAGGGAACGAGAGTTATAACGGTGCGCGTTGCACCGGCCTCGAATCTCTCACGGAGGATCTCCGGAAGCATAAAAGGGGAGCGACGACAGTGAAAGACGAGAGAAAGGACCAGGCCTGGACTTTACTTTATGTTTTATTATGTTTGTGTGGCCGGCAGACGTCCATGGGGGTCTGCCGGCATTACTTTCGTTTTGTATTTGTTTATTTTATATATTAAAGTTTTTGTTTAAACGTTCGCCGGTTCCTGCCTCCTTCTTCCCGTACATACGAACTGTGTTACATTGGTGCCGAAACCCGGGAGGAAGGAGGGACATGCTGTCGGAGAGCGCGGTGCTGAGGAGGTCGGGCAGCGCGGGAGTGTGAAGACCGCGAGTGGCTGCCCGAGGCGGTGGTGCTGGAGCGAGTATACATCGGGTGGGACGGAGAGCTCGCTGCTGTGCTCCTGGGACGAGGTGGGGTGGCTGCCGTCTGAGAGGGAGAGGAGGAGTCGCCGCCGTTCGCTGTGGGCCGGAGCCTGCTGCCGTCTGCCATGAAGGGGAGGAGCAGGCAACGGGGGGACTTGCTGCCGGCTGCCCTCAGCCAGAGGAGCCATCCCCGGCCGCCAGGGGGCGGAGGAGGATCGAACCATCCACCGAGCGTCCAGTACCATCGCATGGCACCACGAGGAAGAGCCTCTCGGCTGGCTGAGGACAGAGCGGCAGTGTGTCCGGGAACTGGACCAAGAATTAATTTTTTTTCCTCTCTTCCCTCTTTCGTCTGTCGCTCCCTGCGCTTCCGTCTCCTTTTCTCTCGTCTTGTCTGTCCTTACCCCCAGGTGCTGCGGCCACCGAGACTGGCCCCCGGGGGGAGTAGAGCACAGTCTCGTGGGTACCCCCTGGCCTGCGAGGGGCGATGGTGGTATGTGACGTCCGTGAGGGTCTGCCGGCAATACTTTTGTTTTGTATTTGTTTATTTTATATATTAAAGTTTTTGTTTAAACGTTCGCCGGTTCCCGCCTCCTTCTTCCCGTACATACAAACTGTGTTACAGTGAGGTTTGGGATAACCCACTGAAAGAAAATGCAACCCTTCCCCAAGCTAACTTCATCAAGGCTATTGAAATAGACTTGCTGTGAAACTTATACATTAACTCTGCTTGAGTTAAAAGAGGCGCTTAAATAACTCGGCGGTGAGGCACGCATGCGGCCCATGCACGAGAGTCAACATTTAGACCAGAAACTTTTTGTGAGGTTAAAGTCAAAGAGGGGAGGCATTCTCCAAGGACGGCTGCCAAATATGATTACTTTCATTACATCTTAAATGCCTCCTTATAGTTTTAATTCTGAGCTCAGCTGACAGAAACAATGCTGCCTGTAACTTTAGTGAATCCATTAGGCAACAATCGTCTCCACTTGTGTACGCTGCCATCCTGCAGCGTTCAATGACATGTGAACACGATGGGGGAGAAGGTTAGCTTTTCTAAAGTGCTCTTGGAGGGAGATTATATTTTCATGAAACTTCCACAGACCCCTTTTAAATGTTTGTCATTTGAACATCCCCTTTGTTGTCCCTTCTGAGGAATGTCAGCCAGTCCAAAACAGGGAGGGATCTAAATATAAAATATTGACTATATTTAAGAAGGTCTCGGTCATGCATTATTCAAATGTTTTTCGCACAGAGTATCCTTATGTGTCTGATCATAAGTCAAATAACTGTGACAGAATCCTTCAGCCTGTGGTAACATGCTTCTTTCCAGATTAAAGAAAAGGATTTTAGAGATTAAACGCTCTCAGGCATTAAAATAAAATGTGTTTGCATAATTTCTTAAGGTGCTTCCAATGGGAGTATTTTCATTTTTATTTTACTTTTTAAAAAAAAACTCACACCTTCAGGTTTGAAGAGAAAAACCATGTGGATAGAATTCTTGAGATGCAAAATGTATGCAGATCACTGCTGTGGAGGATGAACTTTTAATCCAGTTTTCTGAAGTTAGGCTGAAATATTTTGCACACAGAAATGACAAGTGCTGACTGATATCGATAGCTCTGATCTGGATTGGCTGGGATGGGTCGGGCAACAGAGTTTTTACTTGGATGTGCTTTAAGGTAGAACTAGAGATGCACTGATATTAAAATTCTGTGCAAGTAACAGGTGGAATAATATTTACATGTCTGCGGCTGCGGGTGCGGGTCGGATGCGCGGTAGGCATGGGTGGATAGCGGGTCCAATAGCTAAGACTATTCCATCTCAATTATGTGCATTTGACAGCTGCTTTCAAATGGTCCCGTGCTTATTTGTGTTCACACTCTGTCTGAAGACCATTAAAGGCTTCAAATTACAGCACGATTTGCAGCGTTGAGCATTGTAACTAATCGCGCTACATCTGATTGAAAGCTATAGTGATTAGGCTATATTATTAAAGGGAGCACGCTTTGCTCGCTTTATGTATTTAATATAGGCTATTCACAATTTGAATAAAAGTTTTAGAATATTTTTCACGCTGCTACAAAGAGTACCAGCGGCCAGGTAAACACTGCTGAGTTTCAGAAGAGACGAGCGCGTTTAAATGTAGAGTGAATCTGCTTCGATATTTACTAGCTTTACGCTTATCCTACAGTTAAAGAGGCCTACTGAAACATTCTTTGTTCTATAACTTGTGTTTACACTGTTTAATTAAATGCAGCGACATAGAATACCTAATGCTGGTTTATTGCTTGTGTTAGGTTACTTGAGAAAATGATTTTTGTCTTCCTCATGTAGGAGATTTAATGCGGGTACGGGTCGGGTCGCGGTTTTTATGTCAAACGGGTCGGGTCGGGTCGGGTATGGGCTAAAATTACTGTTTCTGTCGGATATCAGGTCGGGCGTGCTGTTAATAACTGCGGGTGCGGGTGCGGGTGCGGGTGCGGGTTTATCAAACAGGACCTGTGCAGGACTCTGGTATAGTGTCCCCATCACTATACTGGGGCATTACTCTGAATTAGGACATCTTCTGTCACATACTGTTTTTCACCTACTATATAGCAGGGAAGTATGTGATTTCGGAAAGGCAATGAGAGTCTTCTACATTATTAAAAAATATAATTCAATATGAAATTCCAATTCAAACCTAGCTAAAAATCCTAAAAGCAATAATCAAACCAATTGCACTATATGGCAGTGATATATGGTGAGATTGGGGACCCCTAAAAATGGGAAAAAGAGAAAATCAAAACTCTGTATACCCAAATTTGTAAAAGCATCCTAAAAGTAAACAGAGCAGTACCAAACAACTCGTGCAGAGCTGAATTAGGACAATACCCCTTATTAATCAGTATCCAAAAAAAAAAAAAAAACCTCTAAAATTCTATAAGCACCTAAAATGCAATGAGCCGAGCTCATACCAGGCTCAGGCCCTGCAGTGCCAGGAGCAGAACCTGTACATGAGCGCCCTTTCACAGCTAGTGCTGAAACTAAATCCAAACCAACACAGCACAATCTGGCCCAACAAAATCATACAATTACAAAAACAAAATTAAATTGCCTATTGGAAAGATGCCACTAAATTACAAAAGAAGATGGAACTCTATTTACAACTGAAAAGAGAGTACAAATCAGCAGAATACATGAGCTGTGTGAAAGAGCAAGTGAGTGTGGGAAGCAGGGCGGGGCTGAGAGCCATGGGAACGGAACGAGACCAGTTTCGCGAGTGTTGATGAGCATCACCTGCGCGCCACTCTGGTCTTGAGACATACGGATGAGCTCCAGTAGGATAAAAGGAGGAGTGACGACAGTGCAAGATGAGAGAGGACTCCGCTCTGTCTCTCTTCATCCCTCTGTCTCCTTTTCTCTCGCCTTGTCTGTACTTACCCCTAGGTGCTGCAGCCTCTGTGATGGAGACATGAGGTAATTTAGTGCCGTCCCTTGTGACGGTTTGCAGACTCTGCTCTAGCTGTGCGTTTTAGAGGAGGCGTGGCATTGGAGAGTGCTGTGAGCCTACCCTACCTTTAACCGTTGAAAGGATGCTTTGACGAAGATATCGCTTTCATCAACAGACATGGGCGTAACAAACAGATTTATTTTCACAAATTTATGGCTTGAACTAGAGAATGAAAGACAGACACATGCAGGTAATATATATATATATATATATATATATATATATATATATATATATATATATATATATTATATATATGTTTATATATATTTATATATATAACAATCACAGAGTAGCCAGATATACAGAAAATAATAGAATAATAGACTCACAAGTTAATTGTAACGTGTATTTTCTGTTTATTTGTTAAGCCTGCCTGAGTTTGTAATTTGTTTCCTTCGTAACTCATTAGTTAATCATTCTGTTCAGCTGTGCCTGTTTAGCTCCCTGATTTAGTCTGTGTTATTTATTCAGTCAACTCTACCATAAAATACATTTTTGAAATACTGCATTTTTTGGTACAATAATTTACCCTTTTCCTTTCTTTTCTTTAGAATGATCAAACTTAATATTTTATTTATTGTTTATTTGTTTGTTTTGCAATAAGTAAATTTTCTGTGAAGGGTTACTGAAAGTGAGGTTGGACTGTGTTGTGCCAGAGCAGTTCAAATTTCAAGGTCAGATGTTTCGATTTTGCTGTGAGGCCCCGTCATCCTCAGCTGTCAAAACTCCACTTAGCACTTCCATCTCATATACTTGTTTGCACAAATTTGTCATGCTTCACTGCTTCCCGATCCACCTGTATTTATTTATTTATTCATTCATTCATTCATTTCACCCAGACCATGCTCCATTCTACAATAAGGAAAAATCAGTATGGGCAAATAAGAGACAGGATTTTTCCATAATTACATTCAATCCGCTTGAAATGCACAATAAGGAGATTTCCTACGATCCTTTACGGTGCAGAACAGAAAACAGAAAACACCTCTGCAGAAACTCCTGTAACCTCTTAAATTGTTTCTCCTCTACAAGCCAGCATTGATTCTAAAAGGAGTATTTAAGTTTGAATGGAACATTTGTTTGGAGTTAAGGGTGTTAAGTCTAACAAAGACCCCAGGTGCTATAGACTCTTCAGAGACCGCAATTAAGTATTTAATACAACTACTTACATTTATATGCTGTGCAGTACGGTTCAAAGCCTGAGAGCACATTAAAATTTAGGATTTTTTTTTTTTTTTTTTTTTTAATCAAATAATTTTGATATAAAATTCTGACAGCACACATTTAAGTGGTTCCTCTATGTCAGTTTTATACCTGCAGTTGTTTGTTTCCAGCAACTAGAGGCCTCTCAGCTGGAGCCCATTCTATTTTGATCCTTGTATGTTAAAAAAGCATAAGCAAATTCTCTACTTCTTCTTTCCTGTTCCACAGATGCTGATTGTGTGGTGTTTATTTGAAATCATCACATATGTCCTTCGGTGTAGCATTAGTACTGTATGTTTAGCTTCTTTGTAAAAAGGAGGCAGAAATATAGAACAGTTTGCCATCTATTACCATCTGTTCTTTGAGGCAAACTCATGAATGTATGAATTTGTCCCACTGGCACCATTTTCTTCATAAGGGAGTGATTTCATCTGTTGTGTCTTGACTTGAATTATATCAGACGCTTCAGTAGTTTTGTGAGCTCTCCAAAATAATATCCGCCATTGTCCAAATCCCTCCATTTCCGAAGACATACTACTGTATAATGCTGAGTGTTCTTAAAAATGTCCAGAAGCATGCTTGAGGGAATATAACTAGATCTGATTATTACTTTATATTATCTATGAGATCCTAAAACTTTATCTGGGGTGCAACTTTCTTACTGTAAAATAAAGAAGTTCATATGATTTTAGAGGGTAATTGCGAGTGCATAATAGGTCAAATACATAGTAACTCATAAGCTTGGTAGTTTAACTGTTGTTAATGGAGGTTATCAAGAAAGCAAAATGACTTATTTTGTAGATTTTATCACTGGAAATGGAACTAGAAAAGATACTGTGTCTGAGGTTGCTATTAGCATGATCCAAATCCTTTGCCATTTAAAACATTACAAAAGATTGATGGCGTTTGCCGCCTTTCATGAATATTACATTCTAGAATAGTTTTATAAGGCTCAGCATGTGTCATCTAACATTCTTCAATTTAGAATGAAACAGCACACTATTATTCTGTAAGTAATGGCCCTATGTATTGAAGGGGGCATTCTGTGTGAGTAATATAAACAATTTATTAAACATTCTCATGTAAATACTGCCACAGAGAAGGCACTTGTAAACAATATTCTTGACCTAAGCTTTTAGAGCTTTATAGCAAATGCAAAACATCCTCCCTCCACCCGGCCGATTTGCATAAATAACAGTAGAAAAATCAAATTCATACAGGAGATGATGTTTACATTATATGTAGCCTTTTGACATTATGATGAAAGACTGAAATTATGGAATGAGTCGTGGGATAACGGCAGGCAGAGAAATTTCTTAATACATCACGGTCTCGTAATAGAGATATACAGTTAAATGGTCACATATACTATATGAACAGATGGTGCTGTCAACAACTCGGCTGACACTTGCAATAGAGGCCTGACCTTGGAGTTAGTGTGCATTAAGCAAAACACTTAATCTTGCATTCCATTTCCTCATTGAATCAAATTGATTGCAATCAGCAGTATAGCTTTCCCAGTGTTTATAGCAAGATACTTGGTGAGCTGGGTTATGGCTATTTGTGTGTTTATGAGCTTGATAGAAGGGACAGAAGGTGCAATAAAGAGTGTATAAAAACTTTAAAATGTTTTTGGATTGCCCATGGTGTGTTGCTAATATTCCACTGCTAATGGCAGATTTCTGACTGTAAAATATCAGTGTATCTTTGCAGCAAAGGCCAAGCTATTGCTTGTGTCTTCTCAGTGCTGATGACTTCATCAGAATTTTGTTGTTCCATATTGAAAGAATGATGAAATATAGCAAAAATAAACAAGAGGGAATTATACAAGCATTTTTAGCATACTCTTGGGCACACAATGTTTCTGTGTTGTGTTTTTTAAAATGATGCAAGGCCTACTACACCCATAATGCCGCTACACAAGCAATTTGATTGTTTCAAGAGCATTTTCTGTTACCAAAGTGCATTAAGTAAGTGCCTTCAACATACAGTATGTGGCACAATTAACTGTACCTTTGAAAGTTTTAATGCATGCTCCAAATGCCACCGGCAAATGCCAAGCAAATCCCTGCAACATAAAAACTGTTTAAGTGTGTTCTGAACTAAGCAATGTGGCTTACATGTACAAATGATTATTAGGCTACTCAAGAGCCAAATATCTAGATGCCCAAAATAAGTCATCTCTATTGTTATTTAGTGAAATAAAATAACTAAATAAATATTTTTTTTTCTCTTTTAATGCTTCTTGTAAGCACTACTCCCTTTATGTGCTCCTAGTGCCACTGTGAGTGAGCATGTGTTTCACCCTTCTGGTACATGTTAAGATGAGCAGAAAGAGAAATAGCTCTGATTGCTAACACAATATTTTTACTATGATACACTTAGGATACACACTGCCATGAGAAATAAATATTAAAATCACTATTTAAAAAAAAATATTATATATAAAACACGTATCAGTATTATTATGTGAGGATTCACGAAAAAATAAGTAGAATTTAAAATTTGCACTGACACATTTTAAGTAAATTTTACTGCTACTGCTCTGTACAACTTACATGTTATTATCAAGTAAAATCTACTTACTATTGAACTTATTATAAATAAATTAATTAAATATTACTTATATAAAATTAAGTAAAATCTAAGTTCAGTAAATAAAAAAAAAAAAAAAAAAAAAAAAAAACTTTTTACTCAAATAATATAACATTGAAATAAACCATGCTTTTAAAATGTATGCCTTAGAAACATCAAAGTAAATGATACAATAGATATCATGTAGACACCATATCTACATCATAGTAATGCGGCACTAACCCGAACACAGAGACTTCAATACTTGGTACACAATGCACAATGACGGTAACATTCAATAGATCATTTTTGATTGTGAATGTGTCATTTCAAGTAGAAAATGAACTCCAGATGTCAAAACAAAATTGCAAGTTAGTAACCTAACAACCAAAGCAATGATAAATCAGTGTAAACACAGCTGGAAAACAGCAAAAAAAAAAAAAAAAAAAAAAAAAAAAATCAACCTTATTAATTATTCAAGCCCCAGTGCATGTTTTACTTAATTTTATACTGTTGATATTTACACTTTAATTTCTACAAGCTTGAACTGAGTACTGATATAGAATTTACTTTTCTTTTTTTTTTCATGTAGACATTACATTTGTATTTTTCTGTAGTATTTACTTCACCACAGAATCATTTTTATCAGTGTTGATGATTTCTAGAACATCAGTATGTATAGATATTTCAGGATCAATCCTCCCATCCCTTCCAGTAGTGCAGGGCAATATAAGGGTTTTATTGTGTATACATATGAGATCAAGCAGGCATAGCTTGAGTTTTTGATTGAATGTGGATGTTATGTTATCTTTTCTTATAGGTATGGGGTGTTAGTTTCTCCACTAGAATCGAGGAGTAACCCTTCATGTGTTGGCTCTGACCAGTGTCTCACTATATCAGCCTGGAGCTATATCTGGTGATATCTACTGTGTAAAAATCCACTGAGATTTGATGAGTTAAGGTAAGGCCGATGAACTCATTCCATCAACAATAAGGTTAAGGTGATGGCTGGACAACCAGGTCGACATTTCTGAGGAGCATGCAATGAACCTTGCTGGGATCACAATGTAGAAACAGAATGGGAAAATGAGATGTAGATGTGATGTAAATGGAGAACAGCAGGGGCCCCAGCACTGATCCCTATGGTATCCAGTTATGTAAAATAATCAAATACAATGAACTACTTTTTATTGATAATTACTAAGATAAATTACTTAGTAATTTATCCTGTGCAGAGTGCTATTTGTGAGTTATTTGTGCTATTTGTGGAGTTGCTGCCATGTAAAGTCTTTCAGATCATTCATTTATGAGTTTCCACAGGTTTACAGCATAACAAAAGTTATATACTGTATATAGTTAAGGCACTTTTCATTCATCCAGATTACATAGTGCCATCCAATCAAGAGAAACAGTTGGGAAGTGGCCATACTGGGCAGTCAAAGTATGACGGTGTACCGGTCTTGCTATTTTTAGCCTTGTCAAGCATAATGTGGAACATATGCATTTACTACTCAGTCACTGCTTGATATGCCGAGCACACAAATAAGCCTGATAAGTCTATGTGTATAAAAAGGACTCAACAGCTGGTCAAAAGGTCAACTAGCTGGTCTGATTGGACTAGTATTGAACATTTTTATTTGCCCTTCATATAATTAAACTAGCTCCATCACAAAATAGTAATCATTTTAATAATATAATTGAACTTAATTTAAATTATTCGTTTATTCTTGTTAAAAAATACAATTTTTAATTTGCTATAGCTGCTATAAATTCATACATATTTGGTGGAAAATTTGCATATGGTCCAAAACATTAGTGATTTTTTTTTTTTTTTTTTTCAACTGAAGCCTCCAAGACTATCACCGATCAATGTCACAATTCCAACAAGAAATCTTGGAAATATATTTTAATTAATATAGCAATTACAATGTTCAATATATCACAGAAAATTAAATCTAATTAAAGTAAGACAGAACTTGATAGCATGCAAAAAAAAAAAAAAAAAAAAAAAGATTGCAAAATTGTACATTTCATCAGTACGTTTCGCTGGTTTCCCATAATAAATATGTGTTTGGAGTGTGCCTCCATACATTAAGAAATGCAAATAGATTAAAATGCACCTGCAAAGTTATGTTTTTTTGTTGTTTTGTTTTTGGTATTTATCTATTTATTTATTTATTTCAGTCTTTAAAACATTGCTTTTTAACTAGCAGTTCTTTATCTCAGGGTTTGCATCTTTCAGGTGAGCGTCCCTCCCACTGTGAATGCTAAGAGATCTGACGGATGTATCTGTACAATGGATTTGAAATGCTTAAAATTTCCTTTCAACATAACTGTATGATGGGATGGCTTAAAGTGTAAATGAGACCACATTTTCTTATTTTTGATCTGTGGTCATAATTCTTAAAATTCCTGGTATTTAGGGAGTCTCAAAAGAGTAGCATGGCTAATATTTGGTAGATTTTACCACACGCAAAAAGCCTCCTTTAAATATAGCCGTGTCCAAAGACAATTTGCATGTGTGACTCTTTTCACAATTACTCACCCACAATACGCCTACAAAGCATGTTTGCGATTTATTGGATTTCACAAGCAAATAATTTAGGATATTAGTAAATGAGGGCCTCAGAGGTATTTGAAACTTTCTCTCCAAATTGGACAAAAGAACTTGGCACATTGTCCCATTGGGTCTTAAATGCTCTGGCATACTAATTTGATATGCTTAGCATCTGCAGGCTTTTTTTTGTGTGTGTGTGTGCACATGCACAGTGTGTCATGACGTTTATTATCATAGCATTCATCTCTTTGTAATCACTTTGCCTCTTGCCTTCCCTCTCTCGATCATAACCATGCCTACCCTGGAGCCATGAACTACTGGAGTGAAGCAAATCAAATTGCTATCCCATATGCAAGACCCGCCTTCTCTAACAGAGCTGCCAGAGCGAGTCATACTTTCCAGACAATGAAGTTGCAATGCAGACAATATCACAGCATTTCATGGGTCACAGAGGAAGTCTAAGTCAGGGGCCTTTGTATTATAATTAAGTACCATCTTGTTGGAAATTGCTTGGAAGCTTTATAGTGACAGATGGAAGAGGCTGGACACTACGCGAATCCTAACAGTTCCAGTGTGAAAGAAGCCGCAGCGTGATTAATTGGAGAGTGTGTGGAGGAAGAGGTGAGGTGGGAGTTCTAGAGTTTCTCGCCCTTTATGTGCCCTCCTGCTGGCAAACACTTGTGGTGAGAGGAAATGATCACGAAGTGCTTTCAGATCAGTTAAAACATGCGATTCCTGCTACATGCAAGAGAGCTGTAAAGATTAAGGTCTGGATAGAGATTCCAGTTACAGAATGATTTGATTGACGTGACGTCTTGAGTTTATGCTCTTGTAAAGTGTTCACAAGCTTTGAAGTGTTCAAGAACCTGCTCTGCAGAACACATATATCTTTTTGGCAGTCTTTGCAAAAGTTAAGGATGATGATGCATTTTGCATGAAGTCACCTAAGTTTGCACAGATTAGTTCAGAGAATATATACAGGATCAAAACGTCTGATCCCAACGATTGCATAGCACTGTATCTATTCCTTGAGTAAATGGGATTCATATTTTGTCATGCCTCATAAAAAGCACAAGGTCACAAGGAAACATCATATATTTGAGATAAAATGTTTGCCATTTCTTCTAAAGCTAAGCATTCAGAATTGGCATTCAAAATGGGCAATTGGAGTGCAAATTGTGTTAATTAGCCATTTTTGTGTTGTCTCCTGATTTGCATAAGTTATTTTAGTGAATCAGTTGTTAAAATAATTCAGACTTAGTAAGCATGACTCATATTGGACAAAAAACAAACAAACAAAAAAACCCCAAAAACATTAAATACTAAATGCATTTCTTTGAATGGTTTGGCAGAAGTCAGGTCATGTCTCTTCTCTTCATTAGCTGCACCCAGAGACATTTTGAGAGTATTTTTTATCTATTTAAATAGCTGGAATAATGACATGCCAAAGGCAACAGGGAGAACAATCATTCTGGAGCGGCTACTACATCATCTTTTTACCTACGTCTGTAAAGTTTAAACTGAAAGAGAAGCACTTTAACTATCATTTAAACTAACTCCGTCACATCATTGCTAATGAACTCAGAATCACAACTGATTGTTTGAAGTGGGGAAAAAATAGCATCTGAGTTTTAGCTGCTTCTGAGTGGGCTTTTAATTCAGCTCTTGAACATTTTGACATAGAATAATGAGTGCTTTTTTCAAACTGGAGTGGAGGGTGTTCCTGCCAGAGCATATAACTTTATATTGAATTAAATATACATTTTCATACATGCTCTTAAACAAAAAAAGTATTCACTAGACTAGTTTTTGCAAATTTACCTTTTACCTTATCAAATTTATGATAGGTGCGGAGCCCCTACAGGGACATGGTGGTGGGAAAAAAACTTAGATAGGATGAAAAAGTCAATGTTTTTGTGTTCCCAAAAATGTTTTGTGTTCCCGAGAAACTTTCCGTTCTCTCTAGTTCCCTCAACCTGGCTAAAATCAGCCAGATGTCGATATAATTGAGCACACAAATGTCCTGGAGTTGCGGTGGAGCCAAGGCCGCATCCATGCACTTTGTAAACGTGGGGTGACAGAGCTAGGCCAAAAGGCAGAACCCAATACTGGTAAGCAACCTGAGGAATTTTCTGTGTTTCTGCAAGATCTCTATGTGGAAATGTGCGTCCTTTAGATCTATTGTGACTAAACCAATCTGAGACACGATTATCTTGAGTGTTAGCATCTTGAACCTGAAAGTCCACAGAGTTGCTATGGTTCAGAGCTCGTAAGTCGAATACTGGCCCCTTTGGCCAAAAGAGAGTTTAACTCCTGTTCTAAAAATAGAACCTGTTCTTGTTTCACGGGAGTGGGAAGAATGCCATTGAAGAAAGGAGGTTGAAAGTTGAATTGAATTCTGCATCCTTCCTCGACTGTTCAAAGAACCCATTGAGAGACATTTGGCAGAACCCTTCATGCTGCTAAATACTGAGATAGATCTGATCCTGATCTGTGGGAGTTAATTGTTCAAGAATCTGAAACGGCGTGCTGGCAGGTTCTTGACTCACTGGAGAATTATTTTGAAGATATTCATATTCCGTGCAGATTGGGTGAAAATCCCACCAGGGTTCACCACATCCTGAAACACCAGAGGTGGCGGGGTAAATGGAGAAAATCCTGTAGGGCTTTGAAAAGAAGGAGACAGAACATATTGTAATGGTATCATCATCTTGACCACAAACATCAGGGCTGTTTCATTTTGGCCATCCACCGGAAATGACCATGCTCAGGTCAAGCCTTTTAAATGGCTGTGTGCAGCATCCAGGTTCCTGACGAGGGGGAATATGGGCAGCCACACTGGCCTGTTGCTCTTCCCTTCTCCCCCAGGAAGAGCTAGAGCCTGGCCGGGGCTGGCGCAAAGAAGCACCCAGCTCCTGGAACCGGCGAGGAGGGAATTGCTTGAACGGCACCAATTAGTGTTGTCAAAAGTACCAACTTTGGTACAAAGTCGGTACTGAAGTTTTAAAAATGTGACGATACCAGCTTTTCCCCCTTTAGCATTTTGAGCACTGTTGTGTGGATTCTTAAACACCTCTGATTGGCCATTGTGTTCACATGCTCAACAGATATGTCTGTGATTGTCTATAATGATTAACGCTTCAAAAACATGTTGTAAATAGACATATGTGACGCTCTTCACCGATCGCTTACACAGATACTCACAGGCGCATTTGAAAGCAGGCGTCTATCAGCAGATCTGTCTATCAGCGAATATATTAGGGATCATTGTATATATTAGGGATCATTGTAGCCGATCACAGACATATCTGTTGAGCGCGTGAACACAATGGCCAATCAGAGGTGTTTAAGAATCTGCTCAACAGCACACAATATTCTAGGGGGAAATGCTGGTATTGTCACATTTTTAAAGTTTCAGTATCGACTTGGTACCGAAGTTTGTATTTTGATAACACTACTGCCAATTGTCTCTTAGCTGCCTGAAACCTGTCAAAGATGGTATTAACCTCATCTCCAAACAGGCCAGACAGCAAAACCAGGGCTTTCAGCAATAAGATCTTTTCTTTTAATTCAGCATTGAGGGAGTCTGTTTATGAGCTGAGTATAGGCTGTTCCAGGACCTTGGTGCAGAGGTCTGGAAAGAATGGTAGATGTTTATGTGGCTGATGACCCTATCAGCTAATGAGAAAGCACTCATCTAGCTTACTTCTTTTCGTTTGTGTTTTCTCATCTGACCATTCAATACTAAGTTTCTCAACTACTTGAGTAACCACCCTTAACAGCTCCTCAAACGCTTTAGATGACTGAGGGGCACTTGTAGCATCAGCGCTACCAACCACCCAGCTCCTCAGAACTGGAAGTAGCAGATAGTGGGTCCTTGTCTAGATCGGAAGAAATCACCAGAAGAGCTTCCAAATCCACAACGAGATTCTGGTGATGCAGCAAGAGAAAGGGCAGAGCCTGTCTCAAACTCATCCTCCAGATCCGTCTGTGAACCTTATGATTTAAGTTGACATGCCAGTATGGCAGACGTGGGACCCAAACCATGGGGCACAGACGCCTGACTCCCGTCCCTCGAGAAGAGAGCCAGAAGTGAGCGGAGCTTCATCGGAGTGAATTTCTCACAGTGAGGGCAATTGCCTCCCTCGAGGGATGATATAGAGTGCTCCACTCCAAGCATATCACACATAGATCACGCTGCTTATATTGCTTGTCTGATGCCATAACTTGTTCTGTCACAATAAACATAGACGGTAGACAAACTTAGATGTTTTGTTGTTGTTGTTGTGTTTTTCCCACTCCTAACACATCTCGTGAAGACTGTGAAGCTGATGACACTTTTTTTTGCCATCTATTTATGGTATTATGCTTTCCTGTAGCTCAGTGGTTAGAGCATGGCACTAGCAATGTCAAGGTCGTGGGTTCGATCCCAGGGATTGCACATACTCAGATACAAATGTATAGTATAATGCAATGTAAGTCGCTTTGGATAAAAGAGTCTGCCAAATGCGTAAATGTAAATGTATTCATGATACACTGACGTTACGTCACCTGACCGCTCTTCGTCCAATGTGATTGGCTTGTTTTCCACACGTGCTTCAGACACCAGCTCACACTGAGGTGTTCCAACAGCGTTAATGTCATAATGAAGCGATGAGCTCCACTTGAAAGGGAACTTTAAAAGAAATAAATTAAAAACTTACATTTCTTATTTTCATTTAGTTTACCTTGATGTGCTAAAATAACAAAAACTAAAACTGAAATAAAAATTAATAAAACCCATATAAACATAATTAACAAAAAAAAAAAAAAAAAAAATGACAACAAAATCACAAAAACATTAAAATTACAATGAAAACAGAAAACATAAAAATAAAAACTATAATAGTATATAACACTGGTGGATAACATGGAGAGAGTTACATTAAGGAATGTAAAAATAAGTCTTTAATTTATGCTCAAATAATATGTCGTTAGTATTTAATTAATGCTACCTGCAACATTTTAACATTGTAATTATTCACATATTTAGTTCAATATTCAGAACTCTTTTATCCAAAGTGTTCCCCAATGTGACCTTCTATCACACTGATCCGATCTGTGTTTCCTTTTGACGAGGCTAAAATACCATTTTTATGCAGTTTTTGCTGCGTGATGTCACATGAGTATTCTGCAATCATGGCTTTTTATTACACCTGCACTATTCTATTCTGTTATGCATGAGTAGAAAAGTAAATGGCCTTTTCTTTTCACTCTACTTTATTTCTACCCCATCTTTTCTAAACAGTCCATTCTCACCTTCTTTATATGCTGGGGGTGTATTATGACCGAACACCGATCTAGGCAAACTGTCTGCAGACGTGCTGGTAGTGCCAAGAGGAAAAGTGTATGGTATGCAGAGCCAGTAACTGACCCTTGAAAAGTAATGGCAAGCTGTGGTGAAATCAAGCATATGATATCTGAGTCGAGGGATATTGTCAACTTCACGTATGTTCGTGCACAGTGCCCTTCAAAGAGACTTTTCTGATCTCGTCATCTCACCCCTGAGACCATCCCTTCATCTGTATTTAGATTAGATATTCCCTTCATGCTAAACTGCAAATCTTTCTCATATTCATTTACAAGTGATCCTACAATGCAAGTCTTTTAGGTATCTTTTGAAGCAATTGACGAGACATTACATAGCTCTCCCATTCACAATGACTGTTGCAGCGGCCCATCACTGCTGAATCGCATGATTGTATCATAGAAGATTGCTTGCTTTCATAGACGAACGCTCACTTTTCTGTCAAGCTAAAACTATACATTTGCACTGGCAACATCAAAGACTGAAGTCTTGTAATCATACAAGGGGTATCCTTGCTGAATTTTGTATCTTTTGGGGTTTTGTATTGGAAACTTCACTGAAAAGAGCTTCATTATCTTGTTTTACCAATGAGATAGTAATCAGTTTGCTGAGTGCCTCACAAATACAGCAAAATGTGAAATCTTTTCAGAGGCAAATTGCTTGCACATGACAATGTATAAAAGGAAAATATCCTCCTGAAATGATTTTCAATGTTCAGTGACCATCCTGTTGGTTTCAGAAGTAATTTTGCTGTGTGTGAGACAACACTTGAATGGTGGATTCCCAGAATTCATTATCTGAAATAAGCATGGTGTGTCCAGAAGAGTGGTGTATCCTAACCTACATTTGTATGTCAAAATACCATGTCTGATATAAAAGTATACTAGATTACTGCAGTCATAATATAGACTACTAAATGTAACGGAGGCCAGCTAGTAGTTGCTATGCAAGTAAATCTCACTCTTCTGATCTCAAGAGATGCTCTAGTGACTGACGCTAGAGGTTTCAGCCTTTAGCTTCCTTGTTAGAGAGTCCGACTCCCATGCAGAGGGGCCTGGGTTCGTGTCCCACTTGGAGCGGGCAGGTGCGAACTGGAGGGGCTACATTGGTGCCGTGACCCGGATGGGAGTGAGGTTTAGGCGGCTGAGTGTAATGGAGGCCAGCTAGTAGTTGCTGTGGAAGTAAATATTTCTCCTCTGATCTCAAGAGGTGCTCTATTGGATAGTGTTAACCTTTTTATAATTGAATATCTTGTTTCACAAAGCAATTCTTCATTGCTGTTGGGCGGAAATCTTGTATGTCCAAAGTGTGTGTTTCTTGAGTGAAGCAATGCTGTACTTATTCAAACAAACAGTTCTTTATTTACGGTCCAAAATGTGTGCACTTCATTCACGATAGAGGTGGGGTGGAGTTATGTTTTACCGACATTTTGAGGATTCAATGGAAATAAGAGGTATAGTCACAAGCTCTTTTTAATACTTTTCAGTAGTTAAATGTTTGTAAAACCCACAGACAGATGTAAAGGGTAACCAATAGTAATGATTTATGATTTATGAAGTAAAATGAAGCTGTAATTCATCTTAACTTTAAACAAATAAAAAAATAATCAAATTAACAAAACATGATGAATACATATTGGTCTTTTTTTCTTTAAAAATACTGTTTCAGTGTTGCTTGCTGAAATAAGCTACTTAATGGATAAGATGGGGAAAAAAATTCTCGCCTTTCCAAAGAGGTAATGGGAGAAGGTGTTAATAAAACCCATCAATCATTTGCATTTAGCACTGCTCATGTTTTGTTTGTTTCAAGAGCTACCATCTGGGTCATGGTGCCTGCAGCAATATTCATTGTTTTTGCAACAGAATTTGTGCTGGTGCTAATTGAAACTTGAACAAACAGACATGTTTTGTTTCTTTTAGGCGGACAGGGTCTGTCTCTCCATTTTTGTCTTTTTAATCAAAACTGAGAATAGAGAGTACAGGGGATTACTGAGCCTTTTGAGATGTGTTATGGAAGCACAGAGTGCTCTCAAAAAGATAAACAGGTGTTATGAATCCCAGGCTATGAGATGTTTGCAGATAAAAAAAACAAGATGCAGATAATCTGTGAAACAAAGATGAAAATAAGGATGTTACTGTATCATGGATTAATTAATGGTGCATTCAGTCTGAGAGAGAGAGAGAGAGTGAGAGAGAGAGAGAGAGAGAGAGAGGTAGCACTTTAGTTTGGGGACCAATTCTCACTATTAACTAGTTGCTTATTAGCTTGCATATTACTAGTATATTGACTGTTTATTAGGCCTTATAAAGCACATATTAATGCCTTATTCTGCACTACATCCCTTAATCCTACCCCATACCCAAACTTAACCACTACAACAACTTGCTATTATTTATTTATTTATTACATTTTTTTTTTTTTTTTTTTGTTGTTGTTGTTGTTTCATGAATTGTTTGCTGAAAAGCCCATGACAGGTTCTGCAGGTCGACCAATTGTGTGGATATTGCAGATACTGATAACCTCAACTGGAAAATATGTAATAACCGATTAATTGGCCAGAAACTTTCCATTTAAAATAAAACAGATTTGAACTTTATTAGAAAAATAAACTTTATAAACAATAATGACTTAGCAATTAGAATGTTTAATAATTATTACATAAAATTAATAATAATAATAAAAATAGCAGTAACACTTTAATAAGGTTTCATTTGTTAAAGGTGGGGTAAGTGATATTTCAAAAACACTGTTGGGCATTGTTGATATTTGAAATAAACCCAAACAAACACACCCCTCACTTCATTGCTCCGCCTCCAAAACTCACCCTGCACCAAGTCGGTCTTGAACCCCGCTCGCCGAATGCACTAACAAAATAGCTTTTCTAATATTAATGTGGATCCTAAAGTGCTTGCCCAGTCATAAACCTTCATTCCAGCAATATTCTTCTGAGCTTTTCTCTTTTGTATTGTCTCATCTCTCTTTCTGCAGTCTTTCTTCAAATCTCTCTCTTGCTTATTCTCTCTCCTCGACTGTCATAAACCCCTAATGCTGATTGGCTACACGTTTGTTTTGGTTTGCTGGTGTATCGGACCGACTACGTTCCAAACAGCATTTTTCAAATATCACTTACCCCACCTTTAAGATTAGTTAACTACATTAGTTTACATGAATTGTGAATAAACAATACTTTTACAGCATTCAGTTAATGTTAGTATCAACATTTACTAATGTATACTTTTTTAAATCAACAGTTTAATTTGTTAACATTAGTTAATGCACTGTGAACTAACATGAACAAACAGTAAACAACTTTATTTTTATTTACTAACATTAAAGGTGCACAATGTAACGTTTGGCCTTCTAGTGGTTAAAAAAAAACAAAAACAAATTTGAATGCATTTTGAGGAGGAACATCCAACTAAAAAGAGAGAGGGAGATTATCTACCATGTTGGTGCTATTGTGACAACTCAGCCAACTCACGCCGAGTTTCCACCGAAATTACCCAGAACAATTTGTCCCAGGAACTTTTTTTCCCCCAGACCTGTTGCTGTCTGCATTTCCATCGCGGTCTAAAGTACCGTGAATTAGTCCGGTGACGTAGGACTGTGCGCGACTTTCCAGTTTCCGCTGGATTTCGTCCTCCGCTTAAAAAAATATGACCAATGGACCGATGAAGAGGTTCAGGCTTTATTAACTCCATTGTTAATTTAAATAGCAAACAACTCTTACTGAACACACCACAACAGACTTTTAAACATGGTGGTTGAAATAAAATGCTGTGTGGAATCAACCAATCAAAATGCTTTGTGAACTAACCAATCAGCAAGTCCCACCCCTGAAGGTTCCTGAACTTTGAAAAAGTACCATCTCACAAGTAGGGACTTTCTGAAGGGGAAATTTTTACCCGGAACTTCATTTAGACCCTGGTCCCTCAGGTCGAAACACATTGAGTACCACCCCAATGTCCCTAGTTCCTGGGGAAATTTCCTGTGGTCAAAATGCGGCTTTAGACTTTTTGCTTTTAAATGAATAATGAAAATCAGAGGCTGTATTACAGAAACATCCTAACTTAGAATCATATCCTGTCTGCTTAGTAATCATGGCACAATATTTCAAAATAGAAACAGAACTCATCAAATCTTAAATCAAGAAGTACGATGTTTCTGTAATACCCCTGATTCCAAAAGGTCACCTTTGCTCAGTGACCCCATGGAGTCATTGGGTTTCTGTTAGTGGTCAACCCCTGGTGTCTTGGACAACGCTATGCATTACTTACAGTGACCGGAATGACCGGCCCCTCTCTGGTTACAGATTCCAGGCTCTGACATTTCTAGAGGTGTTGGCTTACCTCCATCCTGCCAGTCACTAAAAACATGCCTATGTATGTCTTGTTTGTTTTCTGAAACTAATAACCAGAAAGTTAATAACCTTTATAACAAGCTTTATGATTAAAGTCAACTATTTCATTAATAATGTGTGATTGACAAAAGAGGCTTTGTCCATTAATGCAGGACTAAAATTAGCTGTCATTCGGTTTCCATCCAAATGACAGTGACCTTTAGCAAAAGAGCCATTCAGAATGATTCCTCTGAGACGGTGGTGTCCGGAAATAGATTGGACTGGGAAAAAACGTGGAAGTGAGATGAAAAGATAAAGTGAGATTATGTGATGTGAAATGGAAGCAAGCAGGGACAAAATCTGAATTAGAGCTGAAGTTTGAACTAGTGTCTAAATTTTTCAGTAGTGACTATATAGATCAGATGTTTCCAAACTAATGAGTTTTAGTGTAGATGTGACAAAATTATAGAGGATTCTGGAATATCCAAACAGCTGCCATTGAAACAAACTGAAATGTTGGGTAACGTGGATAACATTCTCCAGGTATTCAAGGGGACCGATTATGCCTCTCTACAAAGTCTTGGTTTTATTTTTGGGGTCTACTAAAGTAGGTATTCATGTTTGGAAAACAAACAAAGAAACAAACAAAAACATTAATTTTCATAGTTTTGTTGCTGCACCTCTCTTGTCAGTCTGTCAGTAACGCTCAAGGGTGTGTTTTCCAAAACCAACTACGGTCGCAAGTTTCGTCTTTACAAACAGAGTTCAATGGTACTTGCAACCATAATTGGCTAACAAAGCTTTGAGAAACACACCTCTGTTTAGTTCCTGTCTCTATGAAGCCCCTCCTTCTAAAAAGTGCAGTGTGCTCTGATTGGTTGGCTAGACCAGTGTGTTGTGATAGGTCAACCACTTCCAGCATGTATATGGGAAATGTCATGGCCCTTACCATAACCTCAAGTTTCAACACACTACTAAGTAATTCAACCAGGCCTCGCCCCTTTATTTTCCGTATGCCTTGGGAGAGAATTATTTAAATGAGGAATATTGTGACATGTATGTTTCCAGAAGAAAACTCAAATTGAGACGTTTCAGGGAGTTCAGACACAGTTCGATCCGATATAGAGAATAACTCCCTTGGGAATGATTTTGTGCTTTAGACCTGTTTCATGCTCAAACAGCAACATTACACACTAAAGAAAGTTGAAAATGTAAAAAAGCATAATATGACCCCGTTAAAGGTTTGGTCAACCATTAAGGTGGACACATATTGTCAATTAAGACACCTTAAAAAAGTCACTGAAATGCGTGTGCTCAAAATTGTGTGACATTACTTTTAAGACTCTATGATGCTCAACCAATAAAGATACAAACAATGAAATATTTCCCCTATTTTCATACAAATATTTTCAGTAGCTCATTTATCACTTTGACAGCTGTACATTCATCCTTGTGACTCAGACGGTGGGAGAGCATCTGTGCGTTCTCGTCAGGACATGAATAGCCTGAAAAAGGCTGAAAAAAGAGCTTGTACCTTATTCACCAACCTTGATAAATAAATAAAGATTGAGCCTCTCAGAGTCGTGCACACCTTCATGTTCTGTCATCGCCGGTGATTTACACTCAAATGTTGAATTGGACCTGACATGTGACATCAAATTTTTAAAGCCGTGTAAGTGATCTCACTGTACACAACCCCCGTTTTATTGACAGGATTAAAATTGCATGGCCCACATGTTGAAATATGTGCTGTGTTGAAATCTGATCTTGATGGACACTGCGGCACCATATTTATAACCTCATTGTGTCTATGATGTATGCACTTGCCTGGCAGAATCAAAGAGACTATTTGTTTCCCTGTCATTCTGCCATGATCCAACATATAAGCACTATTCATTTGAGGAATACAGTAAAAAAAAAAAGGGGCCATCATTCTCTATTGTTAAAAGCACACTGAAGCAGACAAAGATTTTGGCTATAAGTCTTACAAAGAGCCATGCATGATTTCATGAGGTTTTTACAAAAAAAAAAAAAAAAAAAACACAAACAAAGAAAGTAATGGAAAAGAAGGACTGACAAAAGTGAAAAATCTGTGTGCGTGAATTTGGTGTACATATATATATATATATATATATATATATATATATATATATATATATATATATATATATATCACACACACACAAACACACACACCAATACTCTCTCTCTCTCTCTCTCTCTCTCTCTCTCTCTCTTTATATATATACAATATTTTTCTTAAATTTATTCTAACCCCTGTTTAGAACCTGTCTCTGAAGCCCCTCCTTCTAAAAAGTGCAATGTGCTCTGATTGGTTGGCTGGACCAGTGTGTTGTGATTGGTCAACTGCTTCCAGAATGTGTTTGAGAAATTTCATGGCCCTTACCATAACTGCAAGTTTCAACACATTACTAAGTAACTCAACCAGGCCTTGCGTATGCCTTGTGAGAGAATTATTTAAATAAGGAATATTGTGACGTACATTTCATGATCGATAATGTAAGCAATGATTGGTCATGATTATGTATGACTTTTTGTTGAATTCAAACTTCAGTTACAAAATTGAGTCAAATAGGGATGTCATTTTTAATTTTAGTATAGTTACAACATAATTTTCGAGGGCAGTCAGCACAAATAAGAGCAGCCATACACAACGAGAGCAAAAAAGATGGAGTGCAAATGAATGCAACAGACTGCTTGACTGCTTGGCTTTTTAAAATTTACTTTTAAACACACAGCACATTAAAAACACAACAGCAAATGCTGAAAATAGTGAATAATAGTGAAAAAGAAAATAGTGTGCATGCTTATTATAATAATTACGGTAATCTATTCAAGAATTGCACTTAGGAGCATTCTACCAACTTCTTTGAAGTCATCTTAAGATCTGGCCCTGTTTCTGCAAATATTTCATTATATCATAGCCGATGTGTCCAATTTATGTTTTTGGAGGCTCATGAAAGTATGAAATAGATGAAGTATGAAATTTTCCTTGTCTGCTGCCTTTGATATCATAGCTCATTTAGAAAGGATTTGGGACTGTGTATAACGGGAGTGAGGAAAGGTAGGGGCATGGAAAAAAGTCTTTATTACTGTTTCACGAAAGCTGTCTGTCGGGGTGTGAAGTAGGGTTATGTGTTAGTTTTAATTTTGCCCTTTTTCAACAACTAAAGTATTATTTTCATTGATTACAGTTAGGTTCATTTTTAGTGCAACAAATTGCATTGCACTACAATTATATATTATATATGGCGAAATATTGGCTAAATTTAAAGTATATTTCCATGAAAAGACAAAAACTATGAACCATCCTACCCCCACCCCTCCAAAAAAAAAAAAAAAAAAACTTCTGAAAAACACTTATCATAACAACATTTAAGGAAAATGTAAGGGGTGGATTGGGAAAGGTCCTCAAGCTGGGACTCGAACTCGGTTGCCCGAAGCGCAACTGCGCTATATGTCAGCGTGCTGCCCACGAGGCTATCGGCACCGACAACAAAGTGTCTGTTGCCATTAATCGTTGTCTGCCGGTACGGTGTGAATGTTCTTTAATTCTCTGCATTCGCACCTTCAAAATGCATCTTACACCATCAAGCACTCCATCAGCGGTTTCTCTGGTATGTAGACACAACCCCACAAGACAGACAATGGTGTGTGAACATAATAAAATGTACTGTACTGTAAAATATATTCAATAGAGCACAATGGGCACATTTACATAAGAGGAACTGGATCCCACTCAAGCTTTGATTTGCCATTGCCCAGTGAACAATGAAGGGTTCTGTAGCTGATGGGCCATTTCCTGCTCTATCTTCTCTTTAACCTTCTGCACGCTTTCTTTTCCTAGTGCAATACCACCTCAGCCAGACAGTTACACATGACACATTTCAGTACAATGGAGTGTGCAAAACAAATGGGAACAGATTGTATGTCATTCATGGCCAATTAAAAGATTTGCACCAAATATGTTGCCCATAGCACCTGCAGTAAATGGGAGATTGTAACTATAGCCATCCGTGCATTTATGATGCACGGATGGTTCGAGGCTAGCTGTGCTTTGCATGACAGTAATGACTAGTTGGCATTCAGCAGCAAGTTGTTGTCATGGCACCACTTTGATCACATCCACGTTCTCTTTTCTATATGATGTATCGTCATTGTAGTTGATTAATCCCATTACTCTAGTGTCAGCAGGAAACGTGTCGATGTGGCTTTTGCAGTTTATCACAAAATGGGATGTTGATTAAAATAAGGTAACGTGTTTGACAATAGCTTAGCACCACAAATATAATCATTTGTGAAAGGTTTTCTACATTTCAGATATATTGTGCGCTGTCCATGGTGCTGAAGTAGCTGCATGCTGTAAATGCTTGCATAATGAGACACTGTTTAGGGGTGCTAAAGGATGCATTGTAAATATAAATATATAGACGTGTAGACACACTCTCTGTCTCTTGCTTTCCATCACTCACTTTCTCTGCACACACACATTTCGATAAAACCATTATAAGCATGTTTAAGGGTGTTTGACAGGGTGAAAGTAGTGAGTGTGCAGACAACAGTACAAAACGTTGTCAAACACTTTTATGAAAGGTGTGTGTGTGTGTGTGTGTGTGGCATTTTTGACTAGCAGCTTAACTAGCTTTCAAATTGATTTGGTGCAGAGCTCCATTAGAGTCAAGGGCAAGCTCTGGAAAATAAATAAATAATGAATTAACAGAGGCAAACACCATCATAAATTTTCACTCTAATAATGCTTTACACTACTGGGCATTGTGCCAAAGGGTAACATATATTCTTTTGCTGAGCGAACACCCTTCATGTCGCTTTGTTTTATTGTACCTGTACACAGAGACACTGGCCAAACTCTGACTTGCAGTTTTTAGCCCATTCCACAGTGAAAGACTTAACTGAAATTTGGACTCTTTCAGGCTTAGTGAGCAAAGTGACCATTTAGAAATGTGCATATCTGTAACATTTATTTATTATCAGCAGTAACAGCACAGCTTTGATGACAAGTAAGATCACAATCCTGTAAATTTGTATATATAGTATACTGTATACACACACACACACACACACAAAGCTATTTACATCAAGAACCCTTTATAGAAACAGAAAACCCATAATGTAATAATCTCATTGTCTCTCAATCCTATAATAAATAAACTTGTGTGTGTGTGTGTGTATGTATGTATATATATATATAATTTTTTTTTCAGTACCCGAAAATGCTAGTTAATGTTATCACATTGGACTAAAATTTACTGACTTTACTTACTTTACCCAGAGTCTAACAACTTCCCAAAAATGTTTTGATAATTTTTGTAATTTTTTTGTGGTGTTCCTGGTCAAAAATGACAAAATACAAAACAAATACAAAACCTGTCCTAATTTAAAGAAAAGAAAAGAAAAGAAAAGAAAAGAAAAGAAAAGAAAAGAAAAGAAAAGAAAAGAAAAGAAAAGAAAAGAAAAGAAAAGAAAAGAAAAGAAAAGAAAAGAAAAGAAAAGAAAACAAAAAAAGCTGAATCCAATATTTGCTAATAAACAAGTGATTTATGAGTTATTTTTCTGCAGGCTGGTCATTTTTGACTGGGAACACCACAAGTGTGACTTTGTGCCATTTTATAATAAATAAAAACAAAATAAAACCATTTCAAAACAAATTCCCTGTATTAACATTAAAGCACACTAGTGTGATAAGCATTTTTTCATATTTCATGTAGAATTGGCAAAATTATCCACAAAACACAATTTTTTTTCACTCAAAAACTGAGGTAAATCAGCTCAGATAAATAAGGCCTACGATTGATCCGTTCCAAAAATAAAAATAAAACCTGTCCCAATTAAAAGAAATCAAGCTGACAAAAAGATTGAATCCAATATATGGTGATAAGGTAGCATGATGAGAGATTTATAAGCAATTTTTTGCAGGCCAGTCATTTTTGACCGGGAACACCATGAGTGTGATAGGGGTTCTCAACACAGCACAGGGGAGATATATATATATATATATATATATGCTTACATGCTTCTAGGCAATACTAAGTACACAGCATGTTGTATGTCTATAATACCTTAAATAGACTGAATATTAAAATACTTAGTACATTTTAATCTGCAGGGTAATGCATTACAACTATAATTAATAATTAGTGGCTTTTTCTTCTTATGCAGATATTAATTAAGAGAAGAGCGTTGTCTCCAGAGAGCCTGACCGTAGCTTGTATTCCTAAATTGGTGATGGGAGCCATGGGAAATGAACTATATTTTACAGCACCCTCTTAGCTGGATGTGCTGCCGTGATGGTATTTATGGTGCAGTAATGCTGTAAAGCCGAAAAATGGGAACATTTATGAAGTGATGGTAGAAAGGGTTTTCATCCATCTCCTGCTGTGCTCAGTATGTTTAATTTATATGATTGACAGTAACAATCCTTTTTTGGCCTTTACTGACAGCGTCAGTCAGTTTTATGATCTTTGCCTACAAAGCACTGTTAAGATGATGTGATAGGTTCAGTGAAGGTACTTCTTGAAACAATCATCACACTTTGAAACACTTCAATTAAAAAAAAAAAAAAAAAAAAAAAAACATTTTAGAAGATGATGATTAATAGAAAAAGAAAAAGAAAATGGATAGCTAAAACACCTGGTTCTTATTTTTTATAAATTGTGTGTATATATATATATATGTAATCATAAACATCAAATTGTTTGTATTTTTTTCCCTTCTATGATAAGATGTAATCAATAAGAGAAATGCACTTTTAGAAAAGCTATATTATTTTAGATTTGTAAGTGTGCTTATATGGATTTCACAGACTGATAGTGACACTAAGCAAATAATCAATCAATCAATCAATCATTCAATCAGTCAATCAATCAATGTTAGTTATTAATATCTTCCCTAAGATGGAAACACAGCATTTTGTTTCATCATATTCTTGTCCTCAGACATAAATATAACACATTGTTTCATTGTATAAAACAGAAACAAACTGCTTAAGTGTAATTTAAGTGAATTTAAAAGTGGTGCAAAGTGAAAAAGAAAAGAGAAATCCAGAGCGGCAAATCTGTTACGTTACAGGAAGAAGCTTACGAAAAGTTAAGAAGCGCATCGAAAAGCTGAAGAGAAGCGGAAGAGAAGAGAACTCATGGCGAGCACATGCTGAAAGCCAAGGGCCTGCAAAATAGAAAAGAAAACACTTCTCTTAAAAGATTAACGACGCAGTGAGTGTCCAATAGCATAAGTGTCTGAGGAAAAGGATTACCATGACTAAAGAGAGTTACAAGTGTAAAAACAGGAAATCGGAAAGCACGTCAGTGACTAGTTAACCCGAGACACTGATGGTAGGATGAAAGTTAAAAAAATGACTTATATTCAGATAAATGCCATATTGTGTGTTAATCAAATGATTTAGACTGTTTACGAAGTTTGCCAATTCATATTGTGTATGATAATGCTCAGTTAGCGTGCATATATTTCATATGTGTACTAAGTGTAGGCTTACTTTAAGTGTGCATATTGTATATACTTGTATTATTGCATAAGGTGTCATGTATGTGATTGTATGTGATCTTATTCTGTTGTCTTTAAAGGCTATCAACCTAACCTGAAAAAATTCTAAACTGTTAATTCAAGGTAACTACATAACTTCAATCAAACTAACTGAAGTAGGCTACATCTGTTGGATAACTCACCAGTCTTGAAACTGGAATTGAATGGATGTAAATGTAAACACAAAATAAACAAATAAACAAAACACTACAACTAAGTTAATCAAGTTTATTGAAGATTGAAAGTAAAGCCATTTCGAGTTGATCCTTGTGTCTGTGGTTGACTAAGCTCGAGTCAGAGGCTACAACAGATGTGTAGAATCTTAAGATAACTCAAGAGTGTCAAAATGTATATAAAAAATGGACTTGGGCACATGCTTCAATCATGCAGGTTTGAGTCTTGACATGTCCTGATTCATTTCCTGCTGATCCAGTTCTGCTTCATTACTTGCTTTCCTCACTGTCTGTCAAATAAAGTGTCACGAGTTTCCCCCAAATTATGGATTTGTGTATGTTCAAATGTTTTTTGGGGCTTTTTTGTTTGTTTATTTTTAAGAAGTATATTTATAATAAAAACGAATGATTTGTGTGCATAGGTACAACAGCGTTTATGAGAAATGTTCTACAATAGAGTTCTCACCAAGCTAATCTCTCATTCTAAGACATCCAACAAATGTTTAATTGCACCATAAAAAAAAAAAAAAAAAAAAAAACTGTCTTTAGCGTTTTACTTTTCCAAAAATATTTATGAGATGAACCCCTTTGGCATGTTCCCACAACTCTCCTGTCCAAACAATTCACTATTCTCTCTGACAGAATTATTTCTGCTTTATTTACCATTTTAAAAATTATTTTCATTAAATTTTTATAAGAAAAAAAAATTAAAACTGCCATAAAATATATGCATCACCTCACCACTCAACTGTAAAAGAGTGTTTCTGTTTAGTTTGTTCAACTTCTTTTTAACAGCCAGAACTCATCTGTGGACAAAACAATGAGCTGGGCATTATCAAGTTATTTATAAAGTTATTTACCATTATAATATGTGAATGCTCTTTAGAAAAGATTTAAGGGAATAGTTCAAACATAAATGAAAGTGGCTAAGTACTTCTTTAAATCCTGCTTATCAAAATGACCTAAAAGCTAGTTTTAAAGGGTTAGTTCACCCAAAAATGAAAATTTTGTCATTATGTCGTTCCGCACCCACAAGACCTTCATTCATCTTCGGAACAAAGATTAAGATATTTTTGATGAAATCCGAGAGGTATCTGACTCGTCCATAGACAGCAATTTAACCGACACTTTCAAGGTCCAGAAAGGTACTAATGACATTGTTAAAAAAAAATCGACATGACTGCAGTGGTTCAACCTTAATTTTATAAAGCGACCAGAATACTTTTTTTTTTTTTTTTGCGCAAAAACAAAACAAAAATAATGACTTAATTCAACAATATCTTCCCTTTTGTGTCATTCTCATATGTTGTTTACATCCAGCGCTTCCAGGTTCTACGTCAGAACGCTGACTCATTATTGGCCGGCTCCTGCATCAGCATCACACGCATGCATCATGCTGCTCAGGTGATCAGCTTTGGCCAATACTAAGCCGGCATTCGGACGTAAACATGGAAGCCTTCACTGTGGTTACTGTGGCAACTACATATGGATAATGACTGAAGAGATTATTAAATAAAGTTATTTTTGTTTTGTTTTTGCACACAAAAAGTATTCTCATCACTTCGTAAAATTAAGGTTGAACGATTGCAGTCATGTCAACTGTTTTAACAATGTCTTTAGTACATTTCTGGACCTTGAAAGTAGTTATTATATTGCAGTCTATGGACAAGTCATATGCCTCTCGGATTTCATCAAAAATATCTTAATTTGTGTTGGAAAACACAAGTGTGGAACGACATGAGGGTGAGTAATTAATGACAGAATTTTTATTTTTAGGTGAACTAACCCTTTAATAACTGTGAAGGTAACACTTTATTTCAATAGTCTTGTAAGATCTTGTATTGACAATGCAAGAGGTGAGCACTCTGTAAAGTCTCCTCCAGCACATCCCAAAGACTTTCAATTAAATTAAGGCCTGGACTCAGAGGTGCCAGTTCATGTGTGAAAATGATTCTTCATGCTCTCTCCTAAACATTCTTTCATTTTGAGCTTGATGAATAATGACATTGTCATCCTGGAATATGGCCATGATACATCTTCCGAAATGGTTGTTTAAGATATGAAAAGCTACACACTCCATATTTTAGGGTTAAAAGAAACGTTACCAAACATAAAACATGCTAGACATAATAATCACCGTAATAATGATCCATTCATAGGTTCTTAAGTATTTGCCAATTAAAATCCAAACAGCGACTTAGCACAGAATAGCCTTCTTCAACTTACAGACAGCTGAGTCAATGTTGTCAGTGTTGTTCCACTCAATGTTAATGGCTTCAAACAATTGAACAATAATGTCTCCCAGTTCATTTGAATTTAAGGTTAGACCAAATATTCACTATAGGGTTCAAATCTGGACTCTGATCAGACCAAAATTAGCCTGATAGACTTGTTCTCAAGCCACATCTTGGTTGTCTTTGCATTTTGGGCAGGAGCATTGTCTTGTTGAAAAATAACATCTGATCATTCCTCTTTCATTATATGGGAAAAGAGCGGCCAGTTCATTCTTCAGCATTACATTCTTCTGTATTCCACATCATACAGGTTTGAAACAACTTTAGGCTGAGTAAATGATGGCAGTATTTTATATTGGGGCAAATTAAACATTCCTTTCTTCACATTTGGCTAGTGAAGTGTTTGGACTGCATCTTGAATTTAAGTTTGTTTAAAGAGGTAAATCTCTAGTTATTTACTCACTTTTCCACAAGGTTGCTTATGCCATCCACATGTGAAGTTCTCAGGCACACGGTGTGCGTTTGCATTCCCTTCAGATTCCCAGCGTACCTCACTCCCTCTAAACTCGCGCTGTCACTCTATTACAGCGTATCGCTCATCCAAACATCTGCCAAGTAACGTGTTGCGATTCTCATACAGTATTCAGACAGGCGTTTCATAATTTATGATACAGTTTCTGCAATCGACATCGTTTTCAAAGACGCAGGGGAGGGCGGTACATACAGGCCAACATTTCAGTCTCAATTTAAGAGCCGAGGGAAAAAGACTTAATCAAAGATGGCATGTAGATTATGGTACAATAAGTGTGTCAAGCCTCTCCTCAAGCATTCCTGTGGCAAACGAACTCTGACTCTATGATGTAGTGAAAGTGCTGTCAGCCTCCTCTGCTCCTCTTAATGCTTGTTGTTATGGCGAGATGCTCACTCAGGCAATTTGTTGTGCTTTGAAGTGTGAGAGACGTAGACTGAGTTTTAAATTCAATCTGTTCTCATAGACGAATGGCAACGGGAAGCATCTTTTAAGTTTATATTATGTTTCTGTGCTACTGTTTTGTAATAAAATCTTTGAAAATGAGTTAGCAACTTTCTGTGTTTAGTTGTGATTTGTCTTGCCTGTAGCTGATTCTCTAAGTTGATGTGTAATTATTTTCAGTGTTAAAATACTTTCTTCTATCCCAGCTTAATATACAGAGACAACTATAAGTAAGACATTTGTAGGTTGAATTTCCGAGAAGTGTAAACACTCTAGCTCTGCGGTGCTTTCAGAACATTACTTGGTTTATTTAAAGGGGTGCCCTATATTTTGTGCTATAAACTATATAAACAGTGTTAAAGTGCAAATGTTTGTCTTCAGCAGTGCTTCTCAAACCCTCATCTAACACAACTCATTCAACCCATCAGCTCATTAGTAGAGACTGCAAGACTTGAATTGGGTGTGACCGATGAGGGAAACATAGGGTGCATCTCAATCAGCTCCCTAATTCAGTAGTCAGGGCACTGATCAGGGAGTCAGCCATTTTAAGTGCTGTCTCAATCGAAAAATCTTTCCAGTGCACTGAAAAGTTTGCTCCCTAAAAAGTCCCACAATGCACCGTGAAAACCAACCAGAGAGCATCGAAGTCAAGTCAAGTCACCTTTATATATATATATATATATATATATATATATATATATATATATATATATATAGCCCTTTGTACAATACATATTACAGTTTCAAAGCAGCTTTACAGTGATAACAGGAAAATGATTCAATGATGCAAATAGTTCATTTCAGCTGTACAGCAGCTCTAAAAGAAAACAGTGTTATTATTGTTCAGCTGAAGTCAGTTCAATGTTAATTTGGTTCCGTTGAAAAGATCATCAATTATTGCATTAGTTCATTTAATCTATAAAGCAGTTCTGCAGGAAAACAGTAATGCCATCATCCACCTCAATTCAGTTCTCATCCAACAGTGTCAGTGCAGTCAAATCAATACTATTGTTTTATATTAACATAGTGAGTGAAACATAATCACATGAGCCAACTCAATACACATCATGACACATGGAAAAAGTTAAAAACAAAAACAATTAATTATTTAATTTTTGTTTTAGCATAAAAATTCCATTCATTCATTGCTATAGGAGTGGAAGAATTGTCTAAACTTGTTAAATCATCTAAATCAACAACATGTATGTTAGACCCTATACCGACTAAAGCTACTGAAAGAGATGCTTCCAGAGGTCATTGATCATTAGGATATGTATCGAAAACTTTAAAGCTGGATGTTATTAAGCCTCTTGTTAAAAAAACACAACTTGATCCTACAGAATTAGTCAATTACAGGCCAATCTCGAATCTACCTTTTCTGTCAAAGATACTAGAAAAGTATCTCCTCGCAACTATGCTCCTTTTTAGAAAGAAATGTTATATGTGAGGATTTCCAGTCAGGATTTAGACTGTACCATAGTACTGAGATGGCTCTCATTAGAGTTACAAATGTTTTGCTCTTATCATCAGATTGTGGCTGTATTTCTCTATTAGTGTTACTGGATCTTAGTGGTGCATGTGACACTATCGACCACAACATTCTTTTGTATAGACTCAAAAATTATGTTGGCATTAGTGGAATTGCATTGGCATGGTTCATATCATACTTATCTGACCATTATCAGTTTGTAGTAGTAAACGAAGAAATGTCATGTCGAACACAAGTTCAGTATGGAGTACCACAAGGCTCAGTACTAGGACCACTGCTGTTCACCTTGTACATACTACCCTTGGGAGATATCATTAGGAAGCATGGGGTTAGTTTGCGCCCTGATGAATCTTAGCTGATCATATCATAGCTGATATACAAAAAAAAAAAAAAAAAAAAAAAAAAAAAATGGATAACTAGCAATTTCCTACTACTTAAATCTGAAAAAAAAAAAAAAAAAAAAAAACAGAGATTCTAAATTGGACCAAAAACCTCTGCACATAATAACCTAGAATACTGTCTAACACTTGATGGATGTTCTATCAAGTCTTCGTCGTCAGTTAGGAACCTGGGTGTGCTCTTTGATACCAATCTTTCATTTGAAAGCCACGTTCCAAGCATCTGTAAAACCGCATTCTTCCATCTTAAAAATATATCTAAACTACGGCATGCTCTCAATGACAAATGCGGAACAGCTAGTTCATGCGTTAATGACCTCAAGGCTATATTACTGTAATGCTCTACTGGGTGGTTGCCCTGCATGCTTAATAAACAAACTCCAGCCAGTCCAAACACAGCAGCTAGAGTTCTTACTAGAACCAGGAAGTATGGCCATATTAGCCCAGTTCTGTCAACACTGCATTGGCTCTCTATTAAACATAGTATAAATTTAAAAATCTTGCTAATTACTTTCAAAGCACTAAATGGTTTAGCTCCCCAGTACTTGTGCGAGCTCTTAACACATGGTCCTTCACGTCTGTTGTGATCTCAAAATTCTGGCCAGTTGATAATACCTAGAAAATCAAAATCAACCGTAGTCATCCTAGCATTGTTTGGGAAGCAGACACACTCTGTTGTTTAAAGTTTAAATCTAGACTAAAAATACATCTCTTTAACCTGGCATACACATAACACATTATCTACTTCTATAGTTCAAATCATGTAAATTATTAGGCTGCATAAATTAGGTCAGCTGGAACTGGGAACACTTCCCATAACACCTGATGTACTCGCTACATCATAAAAAGAATGCAGTCTATGCAAATATTAGTCTCTCTCAGTTTATGCTGAGGTTTACCATAGTCTGCCAGATCCAGGCTGTATCCAGATGAGATGGGACCTGGACCTAGACACGATGGCAACGCAGCTCTGAAGCGTCTACTAAACTATCCCCTGCGAAGGCCTCCTTCCCTTTCCTTTCCCTATGTGTAGATAAAACGTTATCAAAATAATTCCAGTTTACATGAATCCACGGAAACGACTAATAATTCTGTATTATGCGGGCCAGACAAGTAATTTGGCAATGTCACTTTGTAAAAAAGACTAAGAATCTGCGCACATACACATTCAATCGAGCATACCTATAGACTAAACACGTAAATTAATGGCAAGAACGCATTAAAAGTCTTCTGTTTTCAGTTAAAAAGGTGTCATTTAAGCAGTCCCCAAGTTAATAATTAATGATTTTTACAACTGAAGTAATTCAATCAGAAACTTACTTAAGAACGATAATAACTTTTCCTAGAAAGTTATTCACCTATTATCACTGTGAAGCTGCTTTGAAACAATCTGTATTGTAAAAAGCGTTATATAAATGAAGATTATTTGACTTGACATAAACATACAAAGCTAATGAACATAATCTAGTTAACATCTATAATTTATTTACGGCTGAAATGATACAGGGATATTTAACACAGTATCATAGTAAGTATCAGAATGTGCTTTTAAATAACATAAAATAATAATGTCTGAAACTTATCTATGCTGCTGTTGTTCATAAATGCCAGTAAAGATGTTGTACACCGAGGAAAATAGAGAAATGAGTGTCCCAATGGGTAGTGAGTCAGGGTCTACCAGTGCCCGAATTTGTGTTCACGGAATACTGATTCACAACCTTGAGAGCTGAATGAGATATATGCAGTGGTGGGGGGTCCCCAGGACAAGTTTGAGAAACACTGCTCTATAGTGCCACTGTAGAAGAACATTATAAACATTGACCATTTTAAAAAGCACTATTTATTTCTTGTTGTGCAAAACTTTGCTTAAACATTTTCAGGTTATTCAGAAGTCAATATGCTGTATGGAATACAATGGATATGGATATGGAATACAATAAGCAATGTGCAGTTCAGAACAATTCTTGCCAGTGTCTCATTTGTTAAGTACTAACAATCGCTCTGTTGCATTTACAAGTGAGTCAGCGTGAATGGGCCAACACAAGAAAATACTCTAAAGGCATTTCACTGTGCTATGACATTCAACAGGTCTTTTCAGACACACTGAATTGATTCACTGGTTCCAGTTGATATGAAACACATTTTCATGGTATGTGCTGCCTTAGGTCCTCTGTATAGAAAAAAATTAAGTAAGTAGAACTGTTGCCACAGATAGAAAAGGAGGCCAGTTGGCTTGCTGTTTGCTTCTCCTCACTGTGAACAGATAAAATGAATGAGATTTGCAAATGGCTGTATATACTTTGGCTAGCCTTTCATGATGATGGAGATAATTTATTATGGGAGACTTGAGAAAGCGGTATTAATCAGGTCTGTTTGCCGCCTCCAGACTTGTTACACCCCTTGCAAGGATATTGGGGTCGGTAATGCCTTAACATAAGTCTTGCTTGTCTCAAGTTGCTTGTTTCATAGGTTTGTTCGCACCAGAGCCAGGCTGCCATATAACAGGCTGACTGTGGCGCATGGAGGCTACTTGCTTGACCACAAATGTGATTAGGATGAAGTGTAGACCATGATCGACTAATTCAACGGACATAACCCTAATGCACCAATGGTGCAGGGCCTGTCACAGTCTAATCATAGCAGTCAATTTTATTAACAATGCAAACAAAATAAACATGTAGGAGAACAGAATAAAACAGGTGTAACACAGCCAACTAAACCTAAAAGATCAACTAAAATGAGTGCTATTTACACACATACTAAAAGGGAGAAAACAAGGAACAGGTGGGATTAATCAATAACCAAATTAGTAACTATGGCAACCAATAAACTTGGACAATGGAAATAGGCCTACACAACAACGATGTACTAAAAATGGAAACGTTTTTTTCTATGCGTACAGACCGACAACATTGTCAAAATGATCCCTGTTCACACGGATACGTGGAAACAACTAAACACTGTACTATGCTGTCAGGCCAATAGTTGGCAATTTCAGTTTGTAAAGAAACACTACACACCTATAGATTGAACACTCATGATGTCACCGCTTTCACAAATTTGCATTATTCACAAATGTTTTTTTTTCTTGGCCACCTGCCTTTTTTGTGTAAATGAATGGCCAAAATGCATACATTTTCAGTTTTTAGTTGAAAACAGCATTGTGTAAACTGCCCTAACACAGGAAAGACTAGGTACAAACTAAATAAAGAAGTCTGTTAAACAGAAACCTCATGTGACAGGCTGAGGATTGATTGATCAATTGATTGATGATTAGTTAATCTAACTTAGTTGATTGATTGATTTCAGGTGAAGTTTGGCCATTGTATGTTAACACATTGGATTGTCTAGGAGGTGCTTCACTGCATGGACAACGTAAAAAAATAAATAAATAAAATAAATTGTTGAAGAGATGAATACCTATTTTTGTAATTCACAATGACCTTTTCCTATGCCATTATCTGCAAGGAAGCTATTTTGTTTTTTAGAGGCAGTAATAGCTTTTAGTTAGTAAACAGTGTTGAGAGCAAATGCGTCTTTAATATCACTGCAAAATGAGTGATCACCAAACACTTGTTTTTTGATAATCGTTGTAAATAGAGAGGTGATAAATATGCAAGACACCCACGTAAAAAGATACAAAATAAATGAAATAAACAAATAATATGGTAATATTTCAGGCATTTACAAGGACTGTAAAAGATTGTGTACAGTTTTTTTTTTTTTTTTGTTTTTTTTTTGGAGTTATGGTAGGAAATATCGACAGGCTTGTTCTTTTGTTTGAAATAGCCACTAGTCTTTAGTTTCTGGCCTGTTATGTCAGAGAAGTGCTCTAGAGTTTAACATGTCTATTTGAAATTTTGTTGTACATTAGCATATAGATGAGCTCAAATACAATGGCTAAAAACTAGAAAGCTTTTTAAGAAGATAGCCTTCATGTTCTCTTTTAGAGAAAAAAAAAAACAAAAAAACAATATAGGTATAAATCTTGTTATTGCTATAGAAGTCTATTGACTTCATACTGCTGTTCTTGAAAGCGCTTTTGGATTTAGCTGTCTGTATGAGGCATTTTAATTCCTGAAATATTGAAGCATTTTCTGTTCACGTTCCTGGAAAATGTCTAATATTCCTCTGGCCATTAGAGCAAACATCACACCTGATGACTCCTATAGGATAGCTGCCCAGTTCATTACAGATGCCCCACCATGTTTTACAATTGGCATGTGATTTGAAGGCATGCTTGGTTTTCTGTAAAAGTAAACCCATTTGGACACTGGTAATGGAGAGAACGATGACTCATCGGAGCATATAACTTTGTTAATTGCTCAGGGGCTCAGAAGCCCAATAACCCTAATTATAGTCAACACTGACACAGCTACTCATAATGTTTCTCACGTTTACAGCTGAATTTTGGGAAACTAAGCATTTATCTCAATTTAGATAATTTGACTTCTGTCACTATTGTGCACCTTAGTTATTGGCTGTTTTATAAATAATGTAATTTATGGTCAATACATCATTAACTTTTATGAGTATTTAGCACTTTCTTTTTCTTTCGAGTTCACAGAACTGACATATTTTAAGTAAACTGAACTGTTTCATTGTTTTGAGATTTTATGAACTAAAAATTAGTTCATTTTCTTTTTAAATTTAGACCAACTTAAGTTTAACTGAAACTGGACTGGGATTTCTATTTCCCAGCATGTAGGATAATTTTAAGTGAAATGTATGAATTAGTCTATTCAAAAATTTCAATTTAAGAACAATTAAAATGTATGAGTACAAAATAAAAATCTGCTAGTTGTACTTACTTAAACTTAAATTTCTGAACTGGAATTTTGTCAACTTATTCGGGTTTACAGTGTCCTATAGATGTGACTGTTTTTTTTTTTTTTTTTTTTGGAAATTATTTATATCAACCCAAGTTAATTCAAAAATGATATTGCATTGTTTTTTGCATGTTTTGTGACATGAAATGAAATGTCTAGTGAGTAACACTAAAAGCAGGTTTAGTTTTAACTGAAACAGAGAAACGTGAATCTGGCAACAGTTTATTGAATAAAAGTTGTTGGTGTTTTACTGCGTCTAGTGTTCAACCAATCAGTGTTGTTGCTTTCCTTTGGCTTCAGAATGATTTGCCAGACATGTATTGTATAGTCCAAGTGATTGGCTCAAAAACAACTAATACTGAACCAAATGATATTTATCACCTATGACCACTGAACTAAGGAGCTAATTTAGACACTATGTGACTATGAGCTTGTGTACTTCCAGGGCAAGCAACTGCCATTGAGCTAAATGGGAATGCTAATAGATAGCTTTCTTGAGTTATTATGCATACCTCCTTGGCTTCACTACAAATTTGCAATGTAACTTCAATCAACTTATTCAGGTAACGTATGCTACAGTATCTTTAACTTTTATTTAAAGGGTTAGTTCACCCAAATTAATTCTGTCGATAGTTACTCACCCTCATGTTGTACCAAACGCATAAGACTTTCATTCATCTTCGGAACACAAAGACATCATTAAAGGGTTAGTTCACCCACAAATTGAAATTCCTTAATGAATTACTCACTGTTATTTCGTTCCAAACCCATAAGAGATTAGTTCATCTTCGGAATGGATTTACAAAATATTAATCTCCAACACGTTTACGTAACGACCTCCGCTTTCGCGTTGACAAAACATGCATCCATCATGGTGCTCTTTGGAATGAAATTCCACAGAGCACCAGAGCATTATTATTTTGTAAATAAAGTGGTAAAATATTTATTTATTTTTATTGCACAAACAAAGCACTTGCGTCGCTTTATGAAATTATGAAGTTTAAACTACTGGAGTCACAAGGATTACTTTAATAGGCTATACATTAATAAGTTGGCCTCAAAAACAATTGAAGTGTTAAAAAGCAACTGCCAAAGATTGTGTATTTTTCATTTTTCAATCAATCAATCAATCAATGAGAGATTAATTTAAGATGTTCAAAATAATGTAAACAACCTTTAAAATTAATTTATTTAAGTTCTTATTCATGTAACGTTGATACTTATTTCTCCTACTAGTAAATTTTAAACTTTATACTGACACCTAGTGGTCTGGATGCATGATTTTTTTTTTTTTTTTTTTTAAGTAACTGCTGCTGCTCTAAAAGTTTCTTTTTTATGCTCATGATTTTCTCACATTCTGCACATAGAAAATATAGTTCCATTTCAAGTCTGAGAAATGCTAGAGGCTGTCGGTGTACAGATTTAAATGGTAGACGGACTATCAGTGGGTCAGACCTGTCCCTGTTAATGAGTACAAGGCAAACAATACCATTTGTCAAAGAGTGCATATTTGTCCTCTGGGGTTTTTGGTTATCTTTCCCTTATTTTTCGACATTAAAGGTGGCAACTCTAGTCGCCATTTGGAGCATTAGCACAATTCTACATTAATAGGCAAAATAATTTTGGTGGACAGACATTAGTCTGAACTCCACATATATCTGGTCTAACAAAAGATGATTATGGTAAATTTTGACCTCTTGGGAAGGGAACTGATCCTCCAGGAAGCACTAGCATATTTCACTAATCAGTAACAGACAAACATGATGGATCACTCTATGCATTGGTGCTGTAAACTAATGCATCAACACCATTACAACAATGACTCCAATCTGCTAGTGACCTGCCTATGGAGGTAGATCTGGACTAAAAGTGCTGAAAATTGCTAGCGTGCCAAGATTATGGGCCTAGTCATCTAAAATAATTCATCTACTGGATTGTGCAATGTGCAGTTAGTTCTGGCATTCATCCATTCTTTTCTTTTCAGGGAAGAAATCATTCACTTGAAATTATGCATCCAAATTCTACAAAACAATTATAAGTTGAAGGAAAGTTTGCAAACTATATGAGCAACTCTTTGCACAGACTAATAGAAATCAATATAAAATAAAGTGCTGGAAAAACAGATGCCAGCATGTTTTTCAACCAAAACAAGGTGGCATCAGCAAGTACCTGCTGCTAGACATTTTCACAGAACTAGCCTTTACTCAGCCATAGAAAACAATGGCATTTTGGTATTTTTGTTGTTTATTTTAACAGAATTCATTCAATTTTAAATATGCCTAAAGCATTCAATGTTAATTCCAAAGCAACAGTTGTGACTTGCATAGACAGATGCATTCTACGGACTTGCAGCCAACAACATGAATCTGATTCTTACTGCCTCATCTGGCTAGTTAAAGAAGGTTATAAACCTGGTCTGAATCATAGAACAATATCAAAATATATTTACATTCAGTTGATTTGAACACTTGGCACACATGGCAGCCCACATCAACATGTCAAGTACACCTGGTATCAAGAAATGTGACCTGTCCAGACGCGGAGGTAATGAAGAGAAATAGGGTAGATACTATTATTCCTATTGCCAGAAGAACTATTATTTAGGTGCACTATAATTTGAAATTTTATCATTTCAAATTGTGCTGTATCTGGCTGTGTAGCACCTGCTGCTCTGCATGTCCTGTAGTTCAAACTGTACAGCATGACACTGACCATGCCAAAAATATTGGTTTGATTTCCATATAATGCATTTACTGATAAAATATTTGAATGCAATGCAATGTCATTTGCTTTGAATAAAAGCATCTGATACGTACATGTGTGAATATAATCCTTTAAAAACATTCCAGCCTTTAATTTTTGAAGTTCAATTTTTCTAATATACTGTACCTTATAATTTATGCCTGGCCTATAAACTGTTTGTGTGGCACATTTTGCTAATTGTTAGGTAAATGTTAATGTAATACAGACATTGTTTGTGAAGCTGTTAATGGATGGGGCATTACACTTGCAATGAGGGTGTTTATATAAAAGGCACAACATCAAAAATAAATAAAAAAAAAAAAAAAAAAAAAAACACACCACACACGCAGAGAAGGTACAAAAGTCATATATGAAAACAGAGCATTAGAATTCGTATACATATCTGACTTGTTTGCCGTCACGCTTGATTACATACTCAAAAGTGTTTTTGGCCAGAGCAGTATTGCATGCTGCATTCAGATCATTACCTTGCTGTTCCACTATGTAGAATCCACAGCCTGTTACACTGGTTCATAGAGCCGATGAAAACAACTTCCTTCTTTCCCTTTCAGAGATGTCAGAGGAGATTAAGATTTGCCTCACGTGTGGCCGATATGAGTTTTCGGCAGGACGATCAGCAGTCAGGAAGATGGAAAAGGCCATTAGTTTTGATTACGAAGAGGCCTCCCTTTATGCACTGCACTGCCTCATACTTCTGAAACATCATGTGTCTTAAATTTCTTTTTCTTTCTTTCTTTCTTTCTTTCTTTATTTCAATACCAACAGCTTTGCACTGTGTGGCAATAAATTTGCAATATTTGTTGCACATGATAATATATCTCATAAACATGGTAACAAACTTTAAAGCTGCAGTCTGGCATTTTTCCTCTTTGTCGCCATCTCTGTTTGAAACCGGCAATTGCAGTCAAATTGTTATCGTTACGTGCGTTGTGCATCGGCACAATTTCTCAGCGGATGAATCTAATGTTTGCTGTCAGTCACTGCATCGGTGTGGATACTTCAGAATCACAGATTCTACGTCTTGAAAGTATGACCAAAATAAGAATTTTCACTGGAAAATATCAGCTGAACAAGTAAGTAACATGTCTGCCACTTTTGTTCTGACCAACTGAGGAAAAAAGCATTAGGCCTACAATAAATCGTGCTGCCAATGATGATTAAATATAACGATCACGCCAAACCGTGCAAATTATTATTACTGTTATACTTTGTTCTCAAATTGTTAATGATAACAACATCAGCATTGCTTGACTATGTGTATTTAGTGTGTATTAGCTTATTAGTGTATTACCTGTAGATTTAAATTTATGTAGCCACTCCGCAGTCTTTTGCATTTGACTACGGGTGAATCTCCAGTTGTCACTGATGATTGTCATTTGGACCTTTCTGGATTACAATCCACCATCAAAATGATAAGTTTAATTATTGCAGCTGCTGTGAGAAAAAGCTATACATGATCCGCTACAAGCTCAGATATAGCTAATAGCTGGAATTCCTTCCTTTCTGTTTACAGACGTGACGTAATGACGCAAAGACGAACTGCTGCATGCTCGAATTTCCCACAGAAATCCACCAGGTCGCTCTTATAATAAAACATTATTACAAGCTTATCGTTGTGAATCGAGCTAAGGAGATAGTTTTGAACACTGGCTGGTTATGTACTTGCTCAAAAAAAATTTTGGATCATTTTTAACCAGAAAAAGACCCAGCCAAATTTGAATGTTTAAAAAAAAAAAAAAATGAAATAAGTTATCAAAATCTTAAAACAGAATTCTCTGCTGTCAAATGCTGGGGGCATGTCTGCTGACGGCGCTAAAAAAAAAAAAAAAAAAAAAAAAAAAAAACACTAAGTAAATGAAATAAGTTATCAAAATCTTGAAAAAAATAGACAGTATTCTCTGCTGTCAAACGCTAGGGGCATGTCCGCTGTTGGCGCTGAAACCACGCCTACTCGCGAGAAAGATGCCGGGATGGGAGATAGTCGGTCCGGCCCCATTTCATCGGTTCTCGGCAGGACGGGAAGATGAAGGCCGATGGCAGGAGATAGTCGGTTAAGCCCATTCACCAATAATAACGGATTATCAATGAATCCCAGTTGTCGATGATTAAAATGTTTGAACTATCCGGTGTAAAATTATCACTGCAGAGGCGGGTGTTGGCAGTGTTGCCAACTGCTTTCATTTGAAAGTAGCTAAAACCGGTAGCTAAATGTTACTAGATGACATCATAATGGCAAATTCACTGATCTATATAAATATTATTGGGCATAATAAGAATCTAGATAAGGTTTTAGATAAGAAGGTCCAAGTGGTTGCTAAATGTGTCCCTAAACTTTTGAAAAAAGTCTCAAAAGGGGCGGTGAAGTCACTAAATCTAGTGACAAAATCCATAAATTGCCAGCACTGGGTGTTGGTGATTGTCAGCTCTCCATCAAGATGGCTTTTCACAAAATTAATCCACCTCTTCATATCATAATTTTTAGAAAATTTAAATAAGGAGACCGAGCTGTGTTGTATATTATCGCAACCAGATAATATGCATTTGCGTGATGAAGGCATAGCTAGCTAGCAAAATGTAGGCTGTAGTAAGTAACGTTAATGACAGTAACTCACGATTGAGCGGGTGAGCCACTGATGCTAATACGCTGTAGTTATTACCGTGTTAAGGGTGGGGCCATGCTCAGTCATCGTGTGTGTCATCGAGCCACCGGTTTAGCCCCGCCCAAAATCCTAAACACAGAATTGGTGAAAAACTGTTTAACAGTCTAACTCCACAATTCACTACATAGTTCACAGTCTTTGTAATGTGTTTCAGCAATACATTTGTAACATTTATAATCCGTTTAGAAACAATTCTTGACTTTAAAGGGACAAAAGAAAACTCAAGACTACAATTGTCAAGTTGTTTCAGAGAGTTCAGTGCTTACTGATATAAGAATAACTGTTTTTTGGAGTGACTTTGTGCTTTTGCAGACATTAAGCTCAAACAGCAACATTACACACTAAAGAAAGTTGAAAATGTAAATGTAAAAAAAAAAAAAACTATTAGGTCCTCTTTATCTTTGTTCTGTTTTCTCTTATTCTAGTTGCTTGACTCACCACTGCTATTTTAAATGTGGTGTGCTAGAAGACATGAACAGAAATTAGTTTTCTGAGTATGTGTATTTCCTTGACCCCGCGACCCAATCCTGCATTGAGCGCAAAGCGCCCAAGGGTGGATTTACAGCTTAAATTCAGTTTAATACTCATTTAGAATTGTAATAAGAGCAGAATCATTTGTTACATTTGGAATGGTGTTTTCCAAAAATGTAATAAATGGTGCTCTAAAAATATGCTTATGGGTGAAAGAAAAATTTATTAAGAATCCTTGGGAGTGTTCAAGCAAAACGGAACATACAGTATCTGTTCCTCATGTGTTGTAACCGAATACACTTCAGTTTACTGACCCAGTGTTGCCTGTCCCTACAAAACATGAAAAAATAAAATAAAATCTGCTGCTACTTTTTTCCACCCTCTCTTCCTTCTTTGTCTCAAAGAAAACCATTCAATTCTGAGCACGACCACCATAGTCTTTCAAGGACAGTCTGCCTGCAAAGAGTAAATATAGCCTTTACAATTGCAAGGCTGTCTAAAGCAGCAGACATTGATAAAGCAGAAAATCCTCACAAATGATGGCACTAATTTCTGAACATATCACTTGAAAAAAGTGGAAAGCTAAATTAGACGCAATTTTCAGACTCTGTTGTCGCTGTACAAGATGTACCACAAGAGTTTGACACTTGAACAATTGATCAAATAAAGGCTGTAGTAAACATCACAGCTGCAACTTTTCTCTTTATTTTCCTCACCAGAGATTTGGGGATTTGAGTGCAGCACCTCTCTGATAAGCCTGTAATGGAATTGCTCAGTGGCTGTATAAGGACTGTGCCCAACTGCAGCGACTTTGTTTCATCCATGCGGGAATTACCACTTTGCCCTTAGCTTGAATTTGGAGAGGCCTACCTGCACTGACTGAAGGCATACATTCACATGAGAAACCAAAAGGCATTTCCTCTCTAAGCAACAAAATCAATTAGGTTCTCACTTCAAACTTCCCAGCACTCTTTGAAACAGATCGCAACTGGAAATAAAATAAAGTGTAACAATATGAAACCACTGCAGATTATATACACAAGTCAGGAATAAACAGGGTTTTTAAGTTGCTATGCAGCCATTATATGCAGCCATTATGCTTTTTGGTCACAACAAAATATACAATGGGTTTTAAATGAACTTGGTTGGATGAATTGTCTTAGCAGCTGTTAGACAAGGGTGTTAACAGCACCAACTCTGATGCCAATTATCTGGAGTTTTGGATTTTAATTAATCAGTTTTCGAGAGAAAGAGGCCCTCTGGTACCCACTAATGGGCCTAACGGCAGCACATTGTCACCGTTTTTATGTTTAATTAGTGACCACATCTATAATAGTGCCTCTAAGGCAGCCATCTTACCTTGTCACAATGCCCGCATTCAGTAATTACAAAAGAGTAATGACAGAATTCCTGGAGTTTTTCAGCATCTAAAATGAATGTTAATGAATGCCTGTGACAGGAAGCTGGATGAATGGATGGATGGATGGATGGATGGATCCCTTCCTTACTTACTTAAAGCTGCAATATGTAACATTTTTGCAGTAAAATGTCCAAAAACCACTAGGCCAGTGTTATATATTTTGTTCAGTTGAATACTTACAATATCCCAAATGTTTCCAACTATTTGTAAATCGTGAGAAAACTATTGTTATATAGCTCAACACGTTTAGTCTTATTGTTTAAATCTAATTGATTTTTTCAAGTACCATGCTTTACCATGCCTCAGAGAAAAACACTATTTTGCGAAGTAGCTAACATATACGGAGACCCGCACATGACATGCAAAAAAAAAAGTTTAATTGTGCGCACGATTTACTAAAACGTGCGCACAATTTACTATTTCGTTCCCTCGATTTATAAATCATGCGCATGATTTATAAATCAAGGGAACGAAATAGTAAATCGTGTGCACGTTTTAGTAAATCGAGGGAACGAATTAGTAAATCGTGTGCACGATTTAGCTTACTCTTTTTTCCCTGCATGTCATATACGGGGCTCCGTAAACATAGCATAATCAGATGCAGCTTTATTTTTAGTAATAGTAATACAGAATTTTCTCCATCATACAATACGTTTTAAAATTAATTGCATGCTATTTATCAACACAAGCCATCCAACATTTATTAATGATATTCTAAAATCGATCTAGCTTACTGCAGTGTGTCTCAAACAAGTGTTTTACAGCAGTCGCCGAGCGCCCCTATCATCAACAGGACACTTTCATTTTAATGCATTGTTCCCTTTTATCTGCGTCATATTTCGGGTTTCGCGTAGCTCAGTTGGCGGAGTATTGCAATATATAATATGCAATCATGTGATCATGAGATTGTGGGTTCGATCCCAGGGAACGCATGTGCTCATAAAGTGTATATGCACTATAAATCACTAAGGGTAGGTTTAGGGGTGGGGTCGGTGTAGTCGTTAATACAAAAATGAGTTTTGCTGAATGGAAATAGGACAAATGGTGTAAAAAGTTCACACATTGCATTTAAATTAACACCCATTTTGATTGGTAACGACAGTCATACGTCATTTCATGACGACAGACGTAACACGACACTGTCATTATTTTTACGCCAGCTAGAGGGCGCATGACATTAAAACATAAATATAGGTCGTTATAAGGTGCTTGAAAATCAACCTATAGGATTGTTTTTTTTTTTTTTGGAGGACAGTCTCGTGTGTAACAAGCGTCTGCACCCGCCTATAGGCGCATATTACTAACACGCCCTTTAATTAAAAATAATAATAATAATAATAATAACAATAAAAATACTGTGCCATTGACTGTAGACCAGGCTTTTTTGGGTCAATAGGGCAGTCTTTTTCAGTTGCCTCAAAATAGCAACACGCCAACAATGTGCCTGAACACACCTCACTTTCAGACCAGCGAACAGATGGGCATGAGTGCATTTACTATTTAAACAACGTGGGTTCTGGACATGAAAATGAAAACCGCATCGGGCTGAAACTAGCAAAAAAACACTTCCATCGCACCTGGTGTCACATGTCTCCAATAAGTCTGACTCCAAGAAGATTTTCAAAAATTATGTGTAATGTCTTTTTCATCAACAAATGAGTCCTTCCTTTTCACAACTCCATGTTCTAAGTAATGTTTCAAAAATCCTTCTGTGAGTGGTGTTTCATAACATTGGTTTATAACCATTCACTGAATATGTTACCTCAACTCTGTACTGAATCTTCCCCGGCATGTGATTTTAGTTGGGAAAATGTTATTGGGCTGAAAGCTCTCAAGCTTAAAGGATAAGTGAGTAACACACATAAATTACCTTGACTTTGGCATCTTGCATTAGCTTTTCACGACTGCTGTCATTTTACCTTAAGGGCGTGGAAAGCTAATGGATATCTTGTGTCGTAGGGATAGATCTGGTGCCGGGCTTCACACTGGTAGATTAAATGCCAGTGTCATGGATGGAACAGTGTCAGCAATTTGTGGCCCAGGCAGCTTGTCTGTTGGCCAGAAGGTCCCGTGTCTCATTCTGCACCGATTGATGAAGGGACTAAGCAGGGACTAGGCACTTTTCCTAGCAGCACTAATCTTCAGGGGAACTGCTAAAACACAGATGCACAAACTCACAGATTATACTATATCAGTGTATTTAAATGCAAAGGCAATGCTTGTGTTCACACCAGGCTTCTTAACTAGCTTAACCAGCAAGGCTTCCCCAAATGGTCATGCTGGTTGACCACCAGCAAACGTTAGCTTTGGAAAGTCATGCTTGTCCAAGCCAGTCTTTTCAGAAAATTGTAGTGTTATAATTGATCAACATCAACACACCTGAAGCTTTGAATAAAACAGATGGTTTAATTATTGAATTCCCACAGAAGGCAGAACACTGCCTGGCTGCTTGTCAGGACTAGATGGCATTATGGACACCTGCTGTAAATGAACTGAACACTGACAATAGAAGCTGCACTGCCCATAATGTGTCTACTGAAACATCCAATCATTTTTAGTCAAAAGATAATGTCATAGTACAATGTACAGAAATATCCAGCACTGTCTGACTGCTTCACAGGGAGTCCTAGTGATTTCAGTCTGTCAAAGTGATGGACACTTTTAAGCTATATGTGGAGACTGGCTAGTTGTCAGACAGGAAAGTTGTCAAAAGGACTGAATCTCAGCAACTTTAAGGTTTTGAGTCAAAACCCATTACACAAATTCTTCTCTAGCAGGAGTAGTGTATGTTGATTTCAAACACAAACCTCAAAGCTGTCTTAAAGGGATAGGTCACCCTAAAATTATGTCATCATTTACTCACCCTCATGTTGTTCTAAACCTGTTTGATGCTCTTTCTTCTGTTAAAGGAAAAAGCAAGTCGGAGCTGTTGTTGTCCATACAATAAAAGTGGATGAAGACCAGGGAATGTTAAGATCTGAAAGGACAAAAAGCACCATAAATGCATAATAAAATTAGTCCTTATAATATTCATAATATATCTTTATATCTCTGGGTGAAAAACAGACTCTGATTCTATATTCTAGTATAAATAAAGCATTTGTGTTCCACAGAAGAAGAAGAAGAAAAATGCAGGTTTTGAAAGACATAATGGCAGAATGTAATGTAAGCTATTTTTAAATTTTAATGTATATGACAAACATTGATTTTCAAAAATAAAATTATCCTAAGAAAATGTACTTGAGTAAAATTGCTACACTGCAGAAACTTAATGCTGAGAAGATAAAAAAGCTAGACAATGGTCAAATTATCTATATAAAACAAGATAATTTTACTTGACAAGACTTCCTGAAGTTGGTTAACCCCAGTCTTGAAATAAGTTGGTTGAAACTTACATTTCTTGATATCTAACTAAAGATACAGTAATACTATAAGTAAGGCAATATGAAAATCATTAGAAATCTATTATTATATGCCATGTGTTTAATTTCTTTCCAGAGTTTGGACTGGTATTGTTTATTTAAACTATTCTTTAAATCAATTAATTGTTAAGTGAAGTAACTGAATTTTGTAATTCAACCTTATTTCTATTTTAAGTGGCTTTGTTGACTGTATTTTTCTGTAATTCAACATTATTTCTATTTTAAGTAGCTTTGTTGACTGTAGCTTGCCGCTGTGGATCGAACTTGTTGGTCCAGATCATCCCACAGCTGCTCAATTGCATTGAGATCTGAGGAATTTGGAAGCCAGGACAACCACTTGAACCCTTCTTCATGTTCCTCAAACCATTCCTGGAGCTCCGGAAGGATAAAAGGAGGAGTGACGAAAGTGAGAAACAAGAGAGGACCAGGCCTGGGTCATTGATGGTGCGTTTTATTATGTTTATATGCGACAGTTGTCCTAAAATGCAACATAAATGTCCAATGCCTGGTCTTCTCTTGTTCCTCACTCGCCCTTCACTGTTGTCACTCCTCTTTTTATCCTTCATGGGACTCAAGATTGGTGTGGTGCACAGGTGACGCTCATTAGCACTCGTGCCACCAATCTCACTCTGTTCCCATGGCTCTCAGCCATGCCCTGCTTGCCACAGTGGTATAATTTAAAAATACACCAAAATTAATTATAAAGCATGAAAGAGACATAGTCAAAGCCATTCAATTCATAGAAAAAATGCTACAATCTAATGATACCATCACTGCAGATTATAGTTTTAACAGGTAGCATTTTATTTTACAGTCCTCTTCTACATGAATTTGCATAGCGTACTACACCCTAAACCTAACCTTAACCCATAAGTAGTTACCTTATATTACTCAGTGCATGCTTATTGTGACGAGCAGGGCGGGCGAGAGCCGTGAGGGAATGGTGTGAGGCCGGTGACGCGAGTGACACAGCTGCGCGTTGCACCGGCCTCGAATCTCTCACGGAGGAGCTCTGGAAGCATAAAAGGGGAGCGACGACAGTGAAAGACGAGAGAGGACCAGGCCTGGTTATCACTCGTTATCACTCGCGTCACCGGCCTCGCGCCGTTCCCTCACGGCTCTCGCCCGCCCTGCTCGTCACGCTTATGTTTGTAAACTCTAAGTCAGGGGTGTTCAATCTCAGTCCTGGAGGGCCACTGTCCTGCAGAGTTTAGCTCCAACCCCAATTAAACACACCTGATCCAGCTAATCAAGGTCTAATTAGGCATACTAGAAACCTTCAGGCTGGTGTGTTGAGGCAAGTTGGAGCTAAACTCTGCAGGATAGTGGCCCTCCAGGGCCGAGTTTGGACACCCTTGTCCTAAGTGCACATATTGTTAAATAAAATGCAACTGTGTACTACTGTCAAGCATACAATGGAATGGAGTAACAAAAGATCCCAGAATGCGGGTTTCACATCAGTTTGATTTTCTTTCTTCCATTGAACCATGGCATTGCCTGTTGAGATCACCAGCAGAGGGCATCAGCTCCACCGTCCCAAAGAAGAAGCATAGAGGTCATTACAAAGGGAGAAGAGGAATAGCACTTGCCTGATAGTGGAAACACTTTGAGCTGTGTTGCTAGGATCATGGCTTTCTAACCATCAATCTTCAGATAACTCTTTGCATACTGTACAAGAAAATACAACCTTAAGGATTAACGACTAGGCGAGAAAACAAAAGGTGAAGGTGTACTCTCTAGCACTTAATTTTTAACCATTCTCTGCAGACTGTTCAACTCTCTCTCCAAGTTCCACTAATTTATTTATGTTGGAGTGTACATCCCCCTCAGGCAAACGTCAAGCAGTGAAGGCCACCCAGGCCACTCACATTCTGAACATGGAAACTGATGTTCCCTGCTCAGACATCTTTCTAATGGGAGGGGGGTAAAAAAACAACAAAAAAAAAAACACATTTGATCATCTGCTCAATGTGGGAATGGAAATATACTTGACAAGTTTTATGCATCCATAAATGTATCCCATCTACCCTTGGGCAATTCAGATCACACCACGGTCGACAAAAGCAGTCCAAGCTAACCAGATCTATCAGTTGATGGTGGTTCACAGATGCTGTGACAGCACCCCCAGGACTGTTTTCAAACCATTGACTGGGAAGCCAAGAAAAAATCTTGCACAAACATGGGTCATTAAGATATGGTAACCTTATATCTTTGTGCGAAGAGCATTGGCTTCCCAAGACTATAATTTAACAACAAAAAACCCTACTAGAAGAAACAGAGGAGAGGAGGTCCCCACAATCTCCCCGGGAACGAGCTTTATAATGGCAGTAAGCGTTACCAAATGAGTATGAGCTGAAGAAAGTGTCTCCGTCCACATCCATCCATCATAAACATTCCACACAGCTCCAGGGGGTTAATAAAGGCCTTCTGAAGCGAAGCAATGCTGCACTGAGTTTCCTACAAGGATTCAAGTAGTTGAATAAAGTCGTTATTTTTGCACACAAATGTATTCTCGTCGCTTCATAACATTAAGGTTGAACCACTGTAGTTACGCTGACTATTTTAATGTTTTCAACTACCTTTCTGGATGTCAAAAGGTGCAATGATGTTGCTGCCTATGTGTGGATCGGATACCCTCGGATTTCTTACGGGTGTGGAACGACGTGAGGGTGAGTACTTAATGACAGAAATTTCATTTTTGGGTGAACTAACCCTTTAAGTCATCAGCCAGGGCCAATGGTAGTTCGAAGGTGTTTACCAGCCGGCATACAAATAAAAGTAGCCCATATGTGGGCATATTTTAATGCAAATATTATTTGCAAATAGTTCAAAAATTATTATTTCCCAACTAGAATTAGACCTAGAATTTCCTTAACTGTTCTGTTTATTTATGCTTTAGAAAAATTTGGTCCCCCCCCACCCCAATGTTCAAGACATGGTTACGGCCTTGCATAAAGTACCAACATGCTTTAAATCCCCCATCATAGTGCTATTCCTGAAAAACGAGACACGATTACAGGAATGATTATAGATCTGATGCCTTGACACCACAAATTGAATTACTCAAGAGCTCTCCTTCCATCTGCTACTGGATCTTCGATTTCCAGGAAGCAACAGAGAGGAAGAAAAACCATTTGCAACCTGGTAGGCCTACCTGTATGCCACAGTGCCCCACTTGCCTAACATTGGTGTGACTCGTCTCACTTCCCCTTGTCATATACATGAGCTGTCATATACATGTCAAGTTGTACAATATTTTATCAAGTTTGTAGATGATCTCATTATAGTAGGCCTCTTATCTATCAATAATGAGTCCATCTATCGAGAGAAGGTGGAGCTGGTGACAGCATGGTGTTCTGCCAACAAGCTCCTGCTGAGCACACAAAAGACCATAGAGAGAATAAATTTCAGGAAAAAGCCAGCATAGCTACTCTCCCTGAAAATAAATTCCTCTTTGAAATGTCTTGGGACTACAATTGCGGACTCCCTGGGATGACAACATCACCACCATAATCAAAAAAAGCCCAACAGAGGATGTTTTTTTTTTTTTTTTTTTTTCTTTTCTTTTCTGTGGCAATTTGAGCTGTACCTCTCTTCTTCCATCCTGGCTCAGTTCTGGAGGGCAGTCATTGAAAGCATCTTCACCTCCTCCATCACGGTTTGGTTTATCCGCTCCAAGACTAGGATACAGCAGGTAACTCGCTCTACTGAGATCACTGGCTGCCACCTATCATCAGTCGTGGTGCTTTACACCACGAGAGCTTAAAATAACTTTCAGAAGATCCCCTCATATCTGTCACATCCTGGACATCAGCTTTTTACCTTCCAGCAGATGATGGAAGTCCATATGTATAAGAACTACCCGTCATCATATGTTTCATCAGCTTCTTCCCTGAAGCTGTCTGTCTCTTCAATGGGAAAATAACTGCACTTGAAGGAACTGATCTAGCTTGATGACTTGATGATTTTTTTTTTTTTACATGCATTATATATTTAATGTAAAAATATTAAATTCTATAGCTTTACAGTGATTTTTTGTTAAACTTTAAAACTTTAAATTTAAATGTTTCAGTTAAAATTTTACATTTTGGAATGACATCCCCAACCACTCAACTGACAAACCTTAATACACTAATTCATCATTCATTCTGCACAAATCATGTAAATTACATGCAGTATTTTGGATCCAAACAGCAAATTCTGACAAAAGGAAGTTTACAGCAAAGAGTTACTAATGATATTTTCCCTACAGTAATAATAGAATGTAATTATCAAAAGTAAAAATATGTTTGTTTATTTATTTATTTATTAGAAGTTTCACTCAAAAAATGAGTGGACACAATACTTCTGACTGGATTGGAAGATTATCAGTGAGTATTGTGTATGTTCTTCACAAAAATCTTACCTGTGTCTTCAGAATAGCTGCAGTATATAACAGTTTTACATTATAAACAACTTTTTATGATACTTCTATGGTGTTGTTCTATGGCTCCATTTTGGAACTTAAAAGTTCAAGTCATCATTCATTGTGTTTGTATGAGAGGAAAAAAAACAAACAAAAAAACAGTACATTCAAATTTCCTCTACTTGTGTTCCACAGAAAAACAAAGTAATTTTCTAGGTTTGGAATGACAAAAAGGGTGAAAAGTTTTGGTGAACTTTCTTAACCGTCCTATTCGTTCCCACAAGTTTGTTTGAATGTGAATTCAATTGGAAAGATGTTGTAAAAAAGGGATTGGTCCCCAATTGTATTGACAACCAAGATACAATATTTTCTTTTGCATTCTACAGAAGAAACAAAGTTGAGGAGATTTTGAATGACCTGAGAGTAAATAAATGCATTTGGTGGTGATCTATCACTTCAAAGCAGTGGTCTCAAAATCAATTCCTGGAGGGCCACAGCTCTGCACAGTTTAGCTCCAACCAGCTCCAACTCACAACTGCTTGGAAGTTTCTAGTAATCCTGAAAACCTTGATTAGCTGGATCAGGTGTTTTTGATTAGGGTTAGAGCAAAACTGTGCAGATCTGTTGCCCTCCAGGAATTAAGTTTGAGACAATATCTTTAAAGGGATAGCTCACCCCAAAATTAAAATTACCCCATACTTTACTCATCCTCAAGCCATCCTAGGTGTATATGATCAGTTTTGGGTCATATAATTTGGGGCATAAAACGCTACTTTTATTAAGTAATGCATTTGAATATTACATTACTCTCTAAAAAAGGAACTATTTGTGTTCCTTAATTACTTTTTATTAAAAGTAATGCGTTGTTACTTTTGAGTTACCTTTTCTCATCTGGGATGGGCTGTTTGTTTGTTTATATAACAACAAAAAAGTTCTATTTTTTTAATGTATAGGCCCTTTCACACCAAAAGTGAAATGACTAAGCCTCAGGGTGAAGGAAATGCAAATTCACACCTGTACAGTAGAGGGTACAGCTCAAAGAAACAAGCCTTTAAACTGTGCTGCCATTCTGGAAAACAGAAGAATAGAATATAGGAGATGAAGTAAATGAGTAAATGTAAGCTCAAATTTAGTTTAGAAGTAGTCTGGAATAACCATCATGTTTACACAGCGCAGACAACGTCTCTGCAGTTTCTTCTGATTTCTCTCAACATGGGGACAGGAGAGCTATCAGTCAATAAATGGGAAAATAAAGTAACTTGTATTACTTAATTGAAAAAGTAACTCAGATATTTTGTTGTAAATTTAAAAGTAATGCGTTACTTTATTTTACTTGAAAAAAGTAATCTGATTACGTAACTTGCATTACTTGTAATGTGTTACCACCAACACTGTATATGAGGTTTTTTTTCTTTCAGCCGAACACAATCAAAGTTATATTAAAAAATATTCTGGCTCTTCCCAGTTTTGTAATGGTATTGAATGGCGCCCGAGTATTTAAAGTTCCAAAAAGTGCATCCGTCCATCATAAACATAATTCATATGACTCCAGGGGGTTAATAAACTATAATCACTGGCTTCTGGCAATGGCCGTATGCGAGTCGAGGTCCAGCGGAAGAGTGACTTCTAACCCGACATATAACATAACTTTTAACTTAACTTAACTTTCCTTTAACTCTGATTGTGTTCGTCTGAAAAAAGAAAGTCATATACACCTTGGGTGCTTGAGGGTGAGTAAATAATGGCATAATTTTTATTTTGGGGTGAACGATCCCTTTAAGTCCCTTCAAGCATAACCTGAGGTTAAGTGCTTTTTTCATCGCTCTAAACTGTCCCTCTGACTGCATTTTCCTGATAAATTAAATGCTTTAGTCAAATGGGGTTAGCCAGAATTAAATAAATAAATTTATGTAACATTTTTTTTTTTTTTTTTTTTTTTTTTTTTGTAGAGCTGCAGGTGGATTGGCCCACTGGGATTTCCTCCAGGGCTCCAGATGGTTGGTCGATTACTGATAGCCTACTAAGGACAAACAAGTTCACTCTGTCTAGCCAGATGCATGCATGAGAAAGATTAAGAAACAAATGGAAGAAAAGGCTAAGATTAATGGCATCTGTCTAGTCACTGTCTGGTTTAAGCTACTGTATTTAGCTTGGTCTCCATTGATTTGTATTGGTTTTGAGCTTCGATGAAGGTGTTTCTGTGCTTGACTGCTAGTTATATTGATTCATTATTTTGGCAGGGTTTTTAAAGCCTTTGAGTAAACATGCAACTGTAGCATTGCAATGCCAATTAGCAGACACTTTGAACATGGCTGGTAGTATTTGTTGCTATCCTTCAGAAAATATTATGCACATTTCATGCAAGCCACACAAAACCACACATCAGTTTATACTCCTCATTCTTAGCCATCTTTAATCACACACATTTATGAAATGATTCTCTCATCATTTTAGCTGATGAATTGTATTTTAATGATGGTAATCAGTCCAGTTTCACCTCAGGAGTTCACTTCCACCTCGGCGACTTGCCCAGTACTGCAGAGCAACACAGAGTCATGAATATTTTCACAGGCAGGCTGTTTTGATGGACAACCACCTATTTGATGTGAACTTCCATCATCAGAAAGAAATGATGATATCTGATGATATATCCATATCGACCTCTTTCCAGAGTGATATATATATATGTATATGTAAAAGTAAAAGAGGCTTCCTTAATATCAACAATAACACCCACACCAGCTCATTTTCATATAAAGTGGCCTCGCAGGATACATTTCTTTGGATAAATGTGACTCTATGCCAAAATTTTGCCCTCGCTGACAATGCAAAAGCTTCAGGTTGTTGCAAATCTTCACGAGGGCATTTGAAAAGTCTGTCTCTGCTTTTGACCTTCAAAAGCAATGCTAAGGCTTTACTTTGCTAAACCTGTAGAACTAGTTACATGTTATATCATTAGAACCTTTACCAGTGACTGTGTATTTGCTTGTTAAGTGATATTTTATACCTGATGAGCGTCTGTGGTATTTAAATTCCACCATACAAAGAATGCAAATTACTTTACTTAATAATGGCCACATTAATACTAATAGATGAAGGGGTACTTGAGCCTTGCTGATAAGGTGACACCTTGTCTGCTCACATGCCACTTTTTGTTGAATAACATAAACATTTACAACATTATTGAAAGGATGTGGAAGGATCTATGTTCCTTCAGTTTTCACTATTTTGCTAAAAAAAAAAAAAAAAGTAAAACTTACAGTCTGTTAAGACTTGTCAATATGCCTACATTTTTTTTTCTGTCTTTTTTTTTTTGTACCATTTCTAACACATTTTAATAATAGAAAATTACTTTTGATATATATATATATATATATATATATATATATATATATATAATTCATATACAGCAATAGTACTTTTCAGAATATGAAAGGAATCTTGTTACTGAAAACCTGTATTTGTTCAACCATGGAACACAAAAGGTGATAGATGATGGATGATAGGATGATAATTTAACTGTCAAACTGTTGGGTTTTGCAAGGTGTTATCGACTTAAAAAAAAAAAAAATCATGTCATTCACAATCTTCAATCTCCACAATCTGGAGCATTAATGATACATGCAAGTTTGTCCTTATTTGCATATGTGTAGTTTAGTGTTGGGGAAAGTTACTTTTAAAAGTAATGCATTATAATATTGTGTTACTCCCTAAAAAGTAACTTGATACATTACTTTTGTGTTACTTTTTCTCATCTGGGCTGTTTGCTTGTTTGTCTTTATAACAACAAAAAGTTTTATTTTTGGCTAATGTAAAGGCCCTTTCACTCCAAAAGTGAAATGATTAAACCTCAGGCTGAAGGAAATGCAAATTCGCACCTGTACTGTAGAGGGCGCAGCTCAAACAAACAAGACTTTCAGCTGTACTGCCATTTTGGAATACAGAATAATAGGACGCAGGAGAATATACATGAGTAAATATATGCTCACATTCAGTCTAGAACTAGTCTAGAATAACCATCATGTTGACACAGCACACACAACACCCCTGTACTTACTCCCGATTTCTCTCACCATGGGGACAGGAGAGCTATCAGTCAATAAATGGGAAAACAAACTAACTTGAGTTACTTATTTGAAAAAGTGAATCAGATATGTTGTTTTAAATTTAAAAGTAATGTGTTACTTTCCTAGCTACTTGAAAAAAAAAAAAAAGTAATCTGATTATGTAACTTGCATTACTTGCAATGCATTACCCCCAACACTGGTATAGTTGATTATGAGGAATTGGATGAAAATTGAGAACTAGGACTGAAGATGCAGCATTATTACTTACTGCTTACTGTTTCTGAGAATTGTGACAATATGCCTAGAGCTCTTACAGTACATTTCTTAGAATTTTATGTATTTCAGAGAAAAAAGAACTAGAAAGAAATACTAATAAGCAGTTCAGTACATTCTCATTATAACGAATGTCATTTCTTGCCATTTTTTTCTAAAGCTAGATTCGTCATGTCCTCTTAAAGTGGGTCAGTTTGTAGACCAGAGTAAATCCATTTAACACCTTTATCAGTGTCTTACATGAACCACTACAAATCAGCAGACACAATCCTTAAATAGATTAGAGCCTTTCTCTGTCCAGGCTAATAACCAAATGACACAGTGTATTTGATCCAGTTTATGTGGGTATGGGAACCCTTACTGACAACTTTTGGAAAGCCGCAGGCATCATTGATGGGAATGAGTCAGGCATCTTTCACCAGTGCTGACAGCTTTCAGAGGTCAGCGCTAATAAATAAACTCGACATCTATGAAGGCAAGCTAGACGAGAGCAACAGCTTATCAAAGTGAAGACGCGTTGTTCAAAGTAGGTCAGGACGACTCATCAAGCAGCCTCTGGCCGCGTGTCCTCCATGGCTCTGGCGAGGTGGTCGGGTGCGGGACAGTCATCGGGAGACGACGTAGCTGGAGGGAGACACGTCACGCTCCTCTCAAATGTCTCATCACTGAAGTGACAGCACAGGTTTTAAAGGAGTTCTTAAGCTCCCACTCTCTCAGAGGTAGTTGCTGAAGATTTCACCCAACTCTTTTCTTGCACGTAAGGCTCCAGCTACCGCACTGAGGTGCCAAGGTCCTGAGGGCATCCGCCTACACTGCACTAGCGGTGGGGATTCATCAACAGGCCTTCAACCGTGGGTGGAAGAGACTTCTTAAAGAGTCTTTATTCTAAATGTTTTCTTTTTTTGAAAATACAAGTTCTTTGCTGTCTGTCTGCGGCTTACAAAGAAAAGTAGCATAGTAGAATCTGGGAGAAGACTGGTTACTTTTTTTTATAAATCGGATGAACGCTAAGGGCTTTCAGAAACAGTAATAGTGTCAGTTTAGTAATTGGTGACTTGTATTAAAGGCTTTGCATTGTGATGAATCACTTAATGTATTGAGATAAAAAGAATTTGTTGAAACTAAAGGCTGGTTCACACTGTCTCAATGAATGCATGACTTTCTAATACTCTAAAGTTGGCTGTTAATGTTTGGGAACAACTTCACAATGACCTAAAAAACATCATCAATAATCTGTGTATCATTCGTTCAGTTGTTTTTTGATTTAATATTGAAAGTAGTGTTATGAACCCAGGATGGGTCATATTGGTTGGTTGCTTGTTTTTTCCTTTGTTTGCGTTGCAGGATGGAGGTAGGATGAGTGACATCATTATGTTAAGGACTTACACCTGTGTTGGAGCTGATGCCGGCGAAATTTAAGCAGTTCCCTTCAGTGTGATGGCGCTCACTCTCCCCTCCTCGTGTCGCTCTCATTCTCTTTTCAGTTGTTTGTTTTGTTTTCATTTAATCTTTTTTCGAATTTTATTCTTACTTTAATAAATGTTATTCCTTTTTGACCCTCATCCAACGTGTTGTCTCCTTCTTTGTCACGGCTTGCGAGCCGGCCGTGACAAATGGGGGCTCGTCCGGGATGTCTAGAGCTCCTTACTCCTCTTAGCTGTTGACTTTCCATGTTTTGTTTTGCTCTCCGACTCTCTTAAATTACTTCTACAGGGCCCGTAGTTGCTGAGGACATTGGGAGTATGACAGAGTGGTGGGTGTTCTATAGTATGTGGGAGTTACCTGGTGAAGGGTTAGGTTGGGTGTCATAAATGGACACCTTTTTCTATAGGGGAGGGTGTTATGAAACCAGGATGGGTCATATTGGTTGGTTGCTTGTTTTTTCCTTTGTTTGTGTTGCAGGATGGAGGTAGGATGAGTGATGTCATTATGTTGAGGACTTACACCTGTGTTGGAGTTGATGCCGGCAAAATGTAAGCAGTTCCCTTCAGTGTGATAGCGCTCGCTCTCTTTTCAGTTGTTTGTTTTGTTTTCATTTAGTCTTTTTTCTAATTTTATTCTTACTTTAATAAATGTTATTCCTTTTTGACCCTCATCCAACGTGTTGTCTCCTTCTTTGTTGTGGCTTGCGAGCCAGCCGTGACAGTAGAAAAATTAGAAAATGGCTAATTTTTCGTTTAGAAAAAAAGAAAAAAAGAAAAGAAAAACATGAATTCAGCTTGATTTTTTGTTTTTCGTTCAGGGGAAGAAAAATGAACAAACAGCTTGAACATTGGATTTCTATACGTGGGTGGGAATTAAACCCCCTTTTCTGTTTTCTGCTGGTCAGCCGAAGACCAAACTGTGCCATCATCAGTTCTTGCTCAGTTCCGCACAGCAGAATAATAGTCCTCCTCAGCTGCAGTTCTTAACATGTTTATTACAAATGCATTTAATCTTTTTCTCATCAAACAACCAGACTAATGAATGGCTCGACACAACCCATACCGGGGCATAGCCTAGACAGGGCTTTCTTCTGTGTAGACTAGCGGATCTCAAAGTGCCAGGGGGTCCGCAAAATAATTTGCTATAGCTTACCGTATTTTTCGGACTTTAAGTCACGTTATCATCACATGCGATCATCAGTGACTTATATAATGCATTTAACGTCAAATAATATAAATATAGACTTTTAAAAGTAGGTGTGTCGAGTATTCGCTTTGTTTTGGTTCTTGTTTGTGGAGTTCGCCAGAAAGATGTTAAAGGAGATCAAGACGAGCTAAACCAGCGCATTCTGATGTTTTCTTTATTTTTCAAAGGCATGACATTGTTTAACTTTGTCAAATAATTTTAAATCAATCCCAAAGCAAATGTTGCACTTGCCAAAGGGCCTGTTTACACCTTCAGGCGTTTTCTCAGATCGGATAGCTATCGGATAGACCAGGTCTAATTGCCCTCTGAAAGGCATTTGAGATGGATTTAAATCCGATCGCTCAAACCACTTCAAGAGGTGGTCTGGGACGCATTCTAGTCAAAACTGAACAAGTCTAAATGCACCTGGTTGTTGAAACCACATATTTAAATTTTACTCCTCCCAAAAATGCTAAAAAAATAAACATGTTAGAGAGTATCTCTTCAGCAAGCCAACGCGCAAACTGCCACACACAATTATCTTCATTAAAAGTAATGAGACTAAGTGATCTTACCAGTGCTGTTGCTGCACTCTCTCCTGTTGTGGACTTTGATTTTGAAATTAGCTGATGGTCAATAAAATGCAGCTCATATTTGTTGCTTTCGGTGACATGAACTCCATTAAATCTGCATATAGCACGAGAATTGAAGATGGGCTTTATATCCGTTTTGCGGAGACACATTTATGTGGTCAAGTATAAATGGAATATTTTTGATAAATCAGATAGCTATCCGATCAGTATAAATGCATGAAGTGACCAGGTGTAAACAGGCCCAAACTTAATTTTTTTAAAGTTAATTCTTTTAAATCATTTTAATTACTTACTTTTTATAATGAATTTATAATAGCCTACTATGTACACCATTTAAAGATAACTCATTTAAGTTTGTTGGAAATTATATAGAGCAGACTGAGATGTGTTTTGTTCCCTTTCTTTATAAAGGGAATTCATGAGTTGATGTGTTTAAAAAAAAAAAAAAAAAAAAAAAAAGAAAAGAAAATGATTAAATGCAACTGACAGCTTTATTTCTCCTGCTCCAACAAGGCTGTGCCAGTTAAGCACATTTGTTTCTATGTTGAGTTGGCAGGGATGCCGTGTCATGGCAATGGTTCACCATGAAGTCAAATTATGTTAGGGTCTGTTGGAGTCTTTTTGGAAAATCATACCAGATTGCTCAAATATTCCAAAACCTGACACAAAGAAAGAGTGAACATGTTCAGTCAGAGTGAAAACAAATAACAACAGAGTTAACATACTGAGCCAACACAACCCAACAACCTATGGATGTTGGTGTTTGTTGACATGTTTGGGCAGTTTAAACTAGACTTATGCTGCAAAATCATTCATTCTACTCAGCTGCAGTTGTACGGATTCTTAACGTGTTTATTGCAAATGCATTTAATCTTTTTCTCATCAAACAACCAGACTAATGAATGGCTCAACACAACCCATACCGGGGCATAGCCTAGACAGGGCTTTCTTCTTTGTAGACTAGCGGATCTCAAAGTGCCAGGGGGTCCGCAAAATAATTTGCTATAGCCTACCATATTTTTCTGACTTTAAGTCACGTTATCATCACATGCGATCATCAGTGACTTATAAATGTATGAACTTACTTAATGATGTTGGTGTTTGTTGATATGTTTGGGCAGTTTAAACTAGACTTATGCTGCAAAATCATTCATTCTGTACCCCTTAGCTGTGTTTTGGCCATGAACGAATCAGTGTTTTCAAACAAATCATTTACTGTAAGTGAACAAATTGCTTATTTTTCAATCATAATGCATGATTCCATCTGCTAATAGTCAATGCTGTTTAAGGCATGGTGAATTCATGCAGATATCCAGCTGAATCTTAAGCATTAAATGTGTGTTATGCTTGTTGATGGAGCAATCTTTGCGTTACAGAGAAAATAGGCACTCCAATTTCCAAAAAACCTGTTCCTCACTCCAAGCAAAATCATGCAACTCCTTTCCCTCCACTGCACTGAAAACACACTCTTGTGATTACTCTTCCCTGCCCTCCCCGTTTCTTTTTCTGTTTCTGATTTTTGCTGCGGCATTTCTTGCCAACTACCTGATGGAGTGTTACAAGTGAGAGGTGGGGGTGGTGGGGGCGTGTGGTGGGTATTGGGATAAACCACAGGACATCTAAAGGGGGAGCCCACACACTAAACCATCCATTATAATCAAGATTAAGAGCAGTCGTCACTTTAGCTTTTGCACAGTGGCCATTTAAATAACATTCATGAAGGCAAAAATTCATATACCGTAATAAATTAACATGAGATCTCCTCAAAACTTTCTGTCATAGTGGATTGATTGATTGACTGATTGATTCATTCATTCATTCATTGCGATTAATACATAATTTGCCAATTTTTGGCAATGGTGGCTACAGGCTGTTGAATTATTGAAATATTAGCCTAATGCACATGTAAAGTGGCGGTGTTATTAGGTTGTTTGCAGTGCTTTGTGGCATTATAGTTCACTCCTTTATAGGCGATATTAAGTACACAGTCTTGTACCCTTTTTTTTTTTATGTTGTGATTCATCTTGAAGCTTATTGGTTTGGTTCAAATATATTGTTTTAATAGTTTTATATTTAGTTTATTAGTTTTATATTTCTCCATTGTTATTTTATGTTGTCCGCAATGTTTCATTCTGATGTCTTCTTTATTTTTCAAAGGCATGACATTGTAATTCTTTTTATTACTAAAGCTATAGTAATACACAGTCTTGTACCTTTGTATTTTGTCTGATTTTCTTTTCTTTTTTGCTTCAAATCAAAGTGTGTAATGTTGTGATTCACCTCATAGCTGGTTGGTTTGGTTCATGGCTTATAACCCTTTAACAAAGACTTTTAAAAAAATCCCTATGGCAGAAATAAATTAAAAATACTCATGTAAACAACACCACTGAAAAAGTGGGCAGGTACTGTTGCACTCCATTGCAAATTTTAGAACATCTGTCAGCCAATCGGAATCAAGAATTCTACAGCACTGTGGTATAACACCAATTTATCCAGACAATTTTTAGTGACATAACTGGTAATTTGGCAGAAATTAAACATATCAGTCTGACTCTGAGGAAAACAGTAATTAACAGTTTGTTTACTTCCATAATCTTGATTAAAGCTACTGAGCACCCAAGCTAATCAAAATAATCAATGTTTTCCAAAAATGTTCATAAATTTATATTACTATAAAGATCAATTGGCAGGTGTTATAATATCTAATCACTATGTTGTCCTCATTGAAATTAAGCTGTATATAGCCATATATTAACACTGGAAGGAAAGAACAGTTTGGACTCCAGCTTTGACTAATTATAGATCATTTGGCAAGAGAATAGCATTCAGGCTCAATGTTCCTGGAACAGAATCACAGAATGACAATTTTTAATTATTCCTATTAGTATTTTTGAAACATCACAGCAATGAAGGGGAATACAGTGCATCTGTGCCACTGTTAGCATATCATGCTGTTTGACTGAAAACTTGTCTTTATCTCATTTTAGATCTGATAATCAGTCACCTCAAATAAATTAATAAATAATTCATTTTGATAGAAATCCCTATGAAATTCAAATTAAAAGCCTAAATCAAACATGTTAATCATATAAAGCAATCGAGTCTCTTCAGAAAACTAAACCACCCAATTCATAAGGATTAGTTTTACGATCTCTTTATGAACTTTTTGACGCGTCAAAGTGGTAGTAGCTGTCTATGGAGACACAGAAAGCTCTCAGATTTCATCAAAAAGATCTTCATTTGTGTTCTGAAGAAGAACGTATGTCTTACGGGTTTGGAACCACATGAGGGTGAGTAATTAATGACAGAATTTTCATTTATGGGTGAACTAACCCTTTTTAAAAAAATATTTTTCAAAGTTGCAAATGAAATACACAATTCTGATATTCAACTTTAAATATGTCAAAATTTAACAGATAAGCATTTGGCATTTGCTTTTGATTATAAGTTACCAGTTTCTAGGTGTGCTGTTTAATAACTTTGTCTGCTTTTGTGCCAGATATATAGGCTACAGACTGAGAAGGAAAATAGGTAAATCTCTGTACCCTTCAAGCAAGGAGCACTTGATCTTAAAATCTGGCAGTGTTTGCTTGTATAATTGCTTGCATACATCAGCAAAACTACAGCTCTGTCAATTTAAATAGTTGACCTTCAAAATGTGAATCTCTTAGGGACAAACAGGCCTGATTTGAAATTATTTACCAACTTTCATCGTAAGTTTGAGGGCAGCCAAAATTATTGCAGTCAAATCATTTGTTATGCTTCTTGATAAGACACACACACACACATACACACACACACACCTATTTTAGGCAGCCTCGTACCGCCACAGTCGGGCGGACCGCTCATCCCTCTTCCTGACGACAGGTTCTGGCGTTTGTAATTTCTCAGCTGTCGTCCACTTTTAAAAACTCACACACAGCTACTTGGCTGATCAAGTCACATACCATCAGCTAGACAAGACTTTGCTTTTATCAGGCCTCCATCTTAATTACACTTTGCTCGTTAAATGCAGGAGCATCTGAAAGAGGGTCCGGGCTTTCGTTCTTTTATAGATCTTTTGTGTGTGTGTGTGTGTGTGTGCGCGTCCAGTTTGAAGGAGCCAAAAACTGAAGATGTGCGGAGGTTAAGCAGACATCAGCACTGGAGGGCCCATCTGCTGGGCCCCTGTGGACGGGTCAGTGGCTTGATGAGAGCCGTTCGTAATCTCTAGCGCAGCAGGTTCTGTCAGAGGTCTGTGGATGGGTTACCATGACATGTCTTCTCTCAGCAGGGTGCAGACAGGAACCAGGTCAAAGCAAGCAATAACTGGCTGATCCGTGCCAGGACGTACCACCTTGCCCTGCCACTGCCAAAAGTCATCTGCTCCACCAAGTACAAAGGAGGAGAAAGGAGGCAAGGACAAATCACAAGCAAAATCTGAAAACAAAGTAGCTGAGGTCAGTGGTTTGGGTGATTACTCAAATAAGTTAATTTTAGACTACTTGAAATCTTGGAAAATGCAACTGTAATCAACTATATTATATATATATATATATATATATATATATATATATATATATATAAAATGAAGAGCAAATTTATTGTAAGCAAAAAACAGTTACAATACTATCGTGATGCATCATTTAAAATTAGAATTCTACACCAACCTTTTAGACAATGTAATAAAACCGCTGGTGCCAGAACATCATCTGAGACGAGAGAAGCAGAATGACCCTGTCCTCGAATGAGTCTTGGTACAAAGTTAATTCCCAGACCGCCCAAAATGAGCTGCCTTTCTGCACCACAGTGGGACACTGCAAATGTCCCACATATGCTTTATCAGTACAAGTGAGCAGTTGATAGTCTTTCCCACTCACTCGGTGATAAGAGAGCCTGCTGCTCTGCGGTATGTTCCCATCGCCTCTCCCTTGTCCTCTATCATTTATATCCAGGCTGCTCGCAACCTGTTTTCCCAAGTGCCAGTGGCCAGGCCTGTTCTGAGGAAGGGTTCACTGTGTCTCAGCCCCTGGAGATGCTGTCCGTTTGCTGGCTGGAGGCCTAGTAACTGAGACTGGGCATCCAGCCCTCCCCTCCATGTGCTCGTTGATGTACTGGGGCCCTCCTGCCTGTCTATCATGCGAGCGGAGTTATGTCTCCTTCCCGCTTGGACGATCTGTCGACTGGGCAGAAGCGTGTCATCCGCCACGCAAAGTCTCCCGTTTATGGCTGTTTTGCTGTATGCAGACAGATCCAAGCTGTGGTAATATTCATGCTAGGTGGTGACAAGGCCCCATGTGCCAGCAAACAAGCCAGACAAACTGGGCCATATGGAGGCTTAGCACACAGATTTCGGAGTTAGTCGTCTGTATTGCTTGTTGGGAATGCAAACATGTTGCCATGATTCCATCCTCACTATCTTCATATGGGATCCAATATTATATATTATTTGCTTTGTTTTCAAGGGTGAAAGTGCAGCAGAAAAAAAGGCAGAAAGACTTTAATTCTGAATCAGTTTCCAGCCTGAACATTCATACATACAGTACAAACATAAAAATACTGTTACAAAACGTTGCTGTGTAGGAATACACACGACGAGGAACGGAGATCAAGGAGTAATACTTTACTAGACAATCCAATATAAACAGAAACAGAGGTATACACACACAACATTAACATGTAAGATAACCGACAACACAGGAGAGTAAAGTGACTGTTTATATAGGGAGTCCAAATGAGTGATGATGAAGATTGCCTTCAGGTGCGGGTGATGGTGATAACGTGCAGGTGCAGGGCAGAGGGAATGCTGGGAAGTGTAGTGCAGGAACCGGTGACTGTAACAAATACATTCAAATGCCCTTTTAAATCTCACCTAATCTCTCAAGCTGTTTTTAAACTCCCACATTTACATTAAGCACACTAATGCCAATACTGTGCTCTGTTTAATCTATTTTCTTGACCGCTTGCCTCACCATCTTATGTATTGGTAAAATTAACACTGGCACTGAATTTGCATTAAATATGAGTTGCCAAAAAGCTGTTTAACCTTAACCTTAAGTTACAAGTCATATTTGTTTAAACATTTATTATAGAAATCAACATGACTGACTGTAGTTTAATTATTCCTAATTGTTGTGAATAGATTATCCATATAAAATTTCCTGATATATATAATGAAGAACAAATTTATTATAAGCAAAAAAACAGTTACAATACTATCATAATGCAACATTTAAAATTAGAATTCTACACCAACCTTTTAGACAATGTAATAAAACCGCTGGTGCCAGAACATCATCTGAGATGAGAGAAGCAGAATGACCCTGTCCTCGAATGAGTCTTGGCACAAAGTTAATTCCCAGACCAGACTGTCTGTAGTTTAATTATTCCTAATTGTTGTGAATATATTAATATAAAATTTCCTGGTATGTAATTTTGCATTAACAGATAACGAAACAATGCACTAAAATAAATCAATCAATCAATCAATCAATCAATAAAAAAAGGCACATTAAAAAAGCCCCCATTCAAATTGTCACAGTCATGCCATGCTCTTAGTCCACACTCACACAGACCTTACAGTCTCCGAAATTCTAATCATCCGCACATCTCCCTTGTCATAAAACACACATGCACACCGCCATTCATTGGCTCTTTCCGAAAACTTAGGCAGCTGACTTGTTTCCTCACTGCCTTTTCAGGCAATGACTTTGTAGCTAGCATTTGCGCATCAAGGTACCTTACGAAACTGATTTCAGACAGACTTCTGAGGCAGCATAACAGTTTAATGATCTACAGAAAAACACAGAGAGCTTTGGTGAAAACTAAGCAAATATTTAATTACTACAATAGTAATTTCTCGCTAGAAATTACATCATAAGTGGAAAACATTGGTCAAAAATGTACACAAACTGACTACCAACCGCAAATTTCAGATGCCATATTTAATTTGTTAGCTCAACTGTCACAAAAAGGAAAGCACAGAATTGCTTTGATGCCTTCCTACCTTGGAATGCATCCTCCGAATGCAGCATTTCAAAAGTTTTTGATTGCAGCCATTGTCAGGCCTCGTCTAGAAAATGCTCTAGATCTCCAACGCTATCTCCTTGCTATCATCATCCAGGTCAACTCTTAATCATATCCAAGTTATCTCCTAGTTTCCTCATTATCTCCTCGTGTCCTTTCTCTCGTCTGCTCCTCTGTGGGTGCGTGTGTGATCCCAACTCAACCTGTAAGACAAAATCTCTGTTACCCTTCAAGTCTATCATCCAACATTCATCCAAATAAGTCATTACTCACCTATATTGTGTTTCTCCTGCAGTCTTCTATAAACTTACCTGTGTTATCCCTAATCCTGTGGATCATGTTTCTGTGTCTGACCATATTCCTGACACAAATTTGGTTCAGTGTTTGGTCCTTGACTTGAAGAGCACCTGGTGATATTAACACTATAAAGCCTACGGCATCATATTTGATACACTCATTTCTAAGGCTTCTAACTTATCAGCAGAAATAAAACTTTGCTGAAAACCTGCTGTTCACATGCCCTCTGTCGTCTGATTGATAGTTTATACTTTTTTAGCAAGAAAAATACCTTTTAGTAAAAACTTTCAGGTCTTCAGGTCATGGTTCATTTTTGTTGTGAAATCTTTAATATATTTATTTTTTATAAAGTAAACGTAATAATAACTTTTATTTTGTAATTAATAGTTCAAGATGAACATATATTGGACTGAAGAAGTATATATTTATATATATTTATATATACTAACTAAACATTTAAATATGATCTTACTAAGACATATTATTGGATATAGAGTGACAACTGTTATTTATATGGATTTCATGTAAGTAGTCTGCTATAGTGTTATATCTAATTGATTTACATTACAGTTTATTCTTACTTTTGCCATATAAATAGATGCATCTGCACCAAATTACATATTTTTGCTCATTTTGGGCCTCTGAATAAAACTGAAAAAAAAAAGCATGAGCTCCATATTCTCACTATCATAGTATATGAGCCATAAAAGCCCAATATATCAAATGTGATATTCAAAAAAAAAAAAAAAAAACATGCAAATGTTCTATTTCAAAACTTTAGATTTTTCAGACTATTTTTTCATATGTCAGGCTTTACAGGGTTAAGACACTTTTGCATACAACAAATGTTCTTTATGAACATTAAATGTATTTTATATTTGGCCTTGTTTTGGTTTAATCATGGTTCATACTGACATCTTGCCATCAAAGGATTTGGCTCCCATGGTTTCCTGAGTGCTCTTGTTGACCACAGTATCAAACTCAAAGAATGCAGCTGTACATGTATATGGTCCTAGGTGACCTTATGTCTTGTTTGTTGTACGAGGCTGTCTGACGTGATTGAGAGGATGCTGTACAGCAAAATCCTCCAGGCCTGTTCTCAAAGAGACCTAATCAAACACAGTGAGCTTTTCACACGGCTTCCTGGTGCTATTGTTTCAAAAGACATGAATCTACTTGGCAGCTACTGTCTTTAATGTATAACTTGAAGTCATGTATGACTTGACCTAAAGTCCAAAGTGCACACTAGTGCCAGAAGAACCATTGACTGGCAATCAACTCCATATAGGCCAAGGCTTTCATACATTCGGTTAGATTCCCTGACCTTCACTATAAAGAAAGTCTTCTTTTTTATAGCATGCAGGGTAAATCTAGTAAACCTCGGATATGGTCAGGAGATCGGACTTGTGTCAGAGCCGTGGGGCAGCAGTCATGCACATGATCAAGACATCTATGGGCCATTGAACTCCCATGGGGACGCAGGTTCAAGTGTGGACTGTGTTGTTTCCTGATCCCATATATATCCCATCTCTCCTGGTTAATTTCCTATTAACCTTTCTTGTCCTATTTCAAATAAGCAAGTAAAAAAAAAAAAGTCCCCCAAAAAAGGACCTCTGACTAGCTCTTCTTCCCCTAGCACTGAGACGACCATTGCTTAGCACAAAATAATATAGCCTCGTGTTTATATACCAATGTGGTTAATCTCTGTCAGATGTGTCACATTAAATAAATAGCCCTTCAGCAATAACCTTTACGCAGATGAGACCCCAGTTACATTGTTCAACAGTGTATTATGCTAAGAAAAGGAGTGCAATTACAAAATCTCGACTGGGTTTGCTGATAATATTGCAAGTCATACTCTGAAGATTATCTTACTTTGTTTCATGTTGTTTCCCAAACCAGTATCGCGTCATGAAGTGCAACCTACGAACATAATGGGGTCAATAAGCTTTCCTTTGTTTACAGGACATATTAAATTAATCAAAAATGACTGTAAAGACATTTGATGTAACAAAAGACTATTTACTCAAAAATATTAGGCAGTAATGATGCTGAAAATTAAGCTTTGAGTGAGAAAAAAACAAAAAAAACAAAAAAAAACACTGGTACAGTTGCAAGAAAAAGTATGTGAACCATTTGCAGAATCTGTGAAAATAACAAAATAAGGGAGATAATACAAAATGCATGTTATTTTTTATTTAGTACTGTCCTGAGTAAGATATTTTACATAAAAGATGTTTACATATAATCGGAAAAAAAATATTTAATTTATTAAAATAACCCCATTCATAAGTTTGTGAACCACTGATTCTTAATACTGTGTGTGGTTACCTAGATGATCTGTTTTTTTTTTTTGTTTGTTTGTTTTTTGTGATGGTTGTTCATGAGTCCCTTGTTTGTCCTGGGCAGTTAAACTGAGTTCTGTTCTTCAGAAAAAATCTCCAGGTCCTGCAGATTCTTCAGTTTTCCAGCATTTTTTGCATATTTGAACCCTTTACAACAATGACTGAATGATTTTGAGATCCATCTTTTCACATGGAGGACAACTGAGGGACTCAAACACAACTTTTAAAAAAGGTTCAAACATTCACCGATGCTCCAGAAAAAAACATGATGCATTAATAGATGGGGGGTGAAAACATTTGGAATTTGAAGATCAAGGTAAATTGCATTTAATTTGTCTTCCGGGAAACATGCAAGTATCTTCTGTTGCTTCCGAAGGGCAGTATTAAATGAAAAAAAAATGATATTCAAGCGAAATAAGAAAAATTTGGACCTCTTCATCCTGTTCAAAAGTGTCACCTCCATGTGAAAAGATGGATCTCAAAATCATTCAGTCACTGCTGTATAGGGTTCAAATATGCAAAAGATGGTGGAAAACTGAAGAATTTTTGGGACCTGGAGATTTTTTCTGAAGAACAGAGCGCAGTTTAACTGCTCAGAATAAACAAGGGACTCATGAACAACCATCACACAAAAAAAAAAAACAGTCGTAGATCATCCAGGTAATGACACACAGTATTAAGAATCAGTGGTTCACAAACTTTTGAACTGGGTCATTTTAATTGTTGTCTTATATGTAAACATCTTTTATGTAAAACATCTTACTCAGGACAGTACTAAATAAAAAATAACATGCATTTTGTATGATCTCTCTTATTTTGTTAAAATTTTGCACATTTTCATAGATTCTGCAAGTGGTTCACATACTTATTCTTGCAACTGTATATATTTGCATACTATTGGCCCGTTTCACAGACAAGGCTTAAACCTAGTCCCAGACAAAAATGCATGTTTGGGCTGATTTAACCGAAAGCCACTTGCTCTGACATATTTTAAAGTGTTAGTTCACCCAAAAATAAAAATTCTGTCTTTAATTACTCACCCTCATGTCTAGGTTTGGGCATCGAGAACCGGCTCCATTTTAGAATCGGTTCCAAAATTCAAAGAACCGGGTATTCGATACGATGCGCGCATTTCGATTCCTGACTTTTTTTTCAGTCATTCTCGCATGGTGAACAGCAGTGAGCATTTCACAGTTGTATATATCTGCTAGGACCTGCGACAAGAACCTTATCTCATCACGCACATATGCAGTTCATTACAATCGGCACTGACTTTTGCTTCAACACTGCATTAATCTGAAGGAATGCACCGTGTTTGGGGCAGTTCACATGTCGCGTCTAAAAACGCATGGAAAGCGCGGCCGCGCCACTTTCTCCTCCTTTCCAAAGCGCTTTCGCTCCCGTGGCGTCTGTTGTTGCTATGCAACCATGAACTGCGTTCTGCAAGATGACGAGGAGGTATCAGCAAAGGATTAATTGATTTCTAGCCCTCGCATTAGCTTTACTAGATATATTTATGGAGATGAGAAATAAAACCCGGCTGAGCTTTTGATGTTGTTACGGAAAGGCCGAGGCTGATCGGTTGGTTCTTGTCACATGACCTGCGGTGCGCTTGAGGCATTCTGAAAAGCATATAGGCGTGCCTGGAAACATTTGAAATAACGAACATTTGAAATAACTCGCCTACATTTGAAATAACGAACTTGCGCGTGCAAAAGACGCGATATGTGAACTCTAACCCAGCCGCGAGTCCTAAAGCACCAGATACAGCTAATATTAGCAATAGCAGCGTCTCACACTCCGGTACAAAAACAGTTACAGCCTACTGGTTATAGCTTAAATGTGGCAAGAATAAAAGGTAAAAACATTATTCTTGAAGTATTTGCTCTTTTTTTCTCTCCATAAAAAATAAATAAATATTGGAATCGGAATCGAGAATCGATAAGAACCAGATTCGATAAGCAGAATTGGAATCGGAATCGTTAAAATTAAAGCAATACCCAACCCTACTTATGTCGTTCCACACCCGTAAGACCTTTGTTCATCTTCGGAACACAAATTAAGATATTTTTGATAAAATCCGAGTGCAAGTTAACTTAGATTTTCAAACTCCCAGAAAGCTACTAAAAACATATTTAAAACAGTTCATGTGACTACAGTGGTTCAGCCTTAATGTTATGAAGCGATGAGATTTTTTTCTTTGATTTTTTGTGTGCCAAAAAAACAAAATATCAACTTTATTCAACAATATCTAGTGAAGGGCAATTTCAAAACACTGCTTCATGAAGCTTCGAAGCTTTACAAATCTTTTGTTTCGAATCAGTGGTTTGGAGCACTGCCAAAGTCACGTAAACCATTACAATTTCGAAGCACTTATGATGTAACGAAGCTTCGTTTACTGAAATCATGTGGCTTTCACAAAAGATAATTAGGCTATATTTATAAATGACTAGTATCACTTGGAGACCTGCCGCCTTCAACTATTTTAATGGTGAGTACACTCAAAGTATTTGTTACACATAATTGAGTTCAGATAATCATACAACAAAATATTCTGGTAGCCATGAAAGTTTTGTGAAAATGATCAAAAATGCTGGCACTGGCTGGTATTTATTTATTTATTTTTTAATAATCTGGTGGGGAAAGAGTTAAGTACAATTTACTAATTGTGATAGTTCTTAGTGCTTTGGCAAAATCAGCTTTTATTTTCACCTCCTTGACAACCTGTAACAATCCAAAAGTTAATCAGACTCAAGCTCTGTTCTTATGATAGCTTTAAACATTTTTGCTAGAGGTGTTGTATAAACTGTATAACAATTTCCATGCTCTTCAGAATATTTGTTTAACATTTAGAAAAGAGGATTTGACCTCCTGAGGCTCAGCTCTGTATGTTGATCGGTTTAGAAGTATTATTGTTTCACGTCATTGTATTTAAACAATTGCTTCAGCTTCTTTCTCAGCTAATTTCTTAGGAAAATTTGATGAATTTTAGCTAATCAGAATGTCTTTGTTTTGTAAGCCGCTTAGCACTGGGGAGAATATTTAGGAGGAAACATTTGCAAAACAAATCAATTTGAAATATGCAGTGTGCATGAATATTGCATGAAACAATATGAATATTTGATATCAATCTGTATTTCGCTTATTGAGTTAAATTTCTCTCTCTGTGCTTTTTATTGAAACTCAGATTTTTAATTTTCTCCTTATTTATAATAACTATATGATAGTAGGCAAATGTATGCTGAAAACTGCCATACGCTAACAAGTGCAGAAATGAATACCATGGTTTCTATGTATATTACATTTTAATTGATATGAGCCTTCAATAAGCAGTCTTCAAATGGAGTTGGAATTCCAAGTTACATGCACATGAATGACCAAGCAGCATTAAATTCACTAGAATTTAACACGGGTTGTCAAGTTAAAATAACTTTCCACAAGAAAAACAGTGTAAATATTTCAAATATGACTTCTTAAAATCATGAATTGTTTGTTCAGTTTGTCTGCTCTCCTGATAGTTTGATCTAATAGCACATCCCTTGTTTTTAGTTTGCTTAGTTTTAGGTATGAATGCTTAATGTCTGTTATGTCGAGCGAATGCCCTGAAGCATACAAAGATTAATACATTAGCATACTAGATGTGGAAGAAATGAGAGTATACAACATCATCATAATCATCAACAACAACCATGGGCTCAATGCCTGTAGGCGCCTGATGCCTTATTGAAAATTGTTCCATAAATTCCTGTCTAGTGTAGAATAGCTTAAATCCTGAAGGATTGCTCCATACCAGTGTCTGATGTCATTAGTCCATTCTCTGTGGGGTCTTCCTCTTCTGTTTGGACCATCCATCATGCCGAACACTACAGTTTGAATCTTACTTTAGTTCAAAAACTAAAAAGGCAGTGAAGAGGCATCTATGTTTCAAATGTATAGGCTTTTCTATCAGTCCAACAATACTAACAGAAATATAGAGTATAGTACATACATTACCGTTCAAAAATGTTGAAGAAATTAATACTTTTATTTGTCGAGAATGCACTAAATAGATAAAAAAAATTATAAATGAAATGTATAATTTTAAAAAAGATCCTGAAAAAGAGTATCATATTTTTTTTTTTATATAATACATATATAAACACTACATACACATACTATTACTATGGTAAAGGTGGTACTATTAGTGATACTTTGTGCATGATTCCAAATAACATCTATGACTCACATTCCCTATATTCCTGATATATCACTCCAAAGTGACATTTCTATAAAAACCTGCAATTTAAATTTCAATGAAGCGCTCAAAGCTGGTCAGTGTGCAGGTTCTCCTGGGAGAGCACCAATGCAGGCAAACACCATCTGGGCGGGTTTGTATCCTATCTGCAAATCTAGCAGGGAGCAATCTGAAGTTTGTCAACACACGTATTGATTTGACATGACCTTTGATAATGTCAAAGCTTCCTAATGTGCCCCCTGCAGCCAGCACAGCTTAGTATAAGCACAGGCTTTTCTGTCCCCTGTTGCAAGGACAAAATTGTGTGTGTGCGTGCATTAAAAGAAGAAGTGCCATTGATATGTTCACTTCAAAAAGCAGAAGAAAAAAGAAAAGAAAATGGAAAAGTCACTCTCAGAATAAGCAAATAATGTAGTATTTCCCCAGACTTATTAGATACATAGAGCTACAATTCTGAAGTATACACATAAAAGACTGTGCAGCAATAATAATAAAAGCTGCAAGCAGCATTTACCGGGGTTCAAGCATTTAAGGCCTTTAAGCACATAAAATGGTATAATATATAATTTCAGCACTTCGTGCTTGAACCCCTAATGACATATTTTGTAAGTACAGTAGGTCAAATGTGTGGAACTTATCCATTATTCTAACATATTTCAGTATCTAAACCCAAAACTTGGGAAATGTTCAAAAAAGCACACTAGCTATATTGTAAAATATGTATACGGTGAATAGAATTGTCAGCTTAATGTTACAGACAGATGGGATGGAGACACAGAAGTGAACGTAGAGGGATGTTTATTTAATAAACAGCAGGGAGACACAGTGATACAGGTAAGGAAGACTTTGCAGATAGGTAACCAAGTAGTGATACTGTCCTTTGTCTTACAGAAACATGGATCTGGGATGGATGGATAAGTTTAATTATTGCAGCTGCTGTAAGAAAAGGCTATAAATGATCCACCTCACATGCGATATAGCCTACTAGCTGGGACTCATTCTTTATGTATACAGATGTGACGCAACGACAAACAGCGACATGCTGGAATTTCCCGCGAAAACCCACCAGTACCACCTAAATTATAAAATATTATTACAAGCTTACCATTATGAATCGGGCGTGAGGAGAGGAACACTGGCTGGTTATGTACATGCTCAAAAGTTGTTTTTGGATATTTTTTAACCAAAAAAAGTTACGAACAGCAGCTTTAAAATTAAAAATTAAACATTTTAGTTAGCTGGGGTTTAACATAATAAATAAAGTGTTATTTAAAGTACATGTGATACCATTTCTTCCCCTATAGACATGACTGCATTATGGACCTCAAGTTTTACATTAACACACATGTAAGTTACTAAATATCCAAATGCTAGGTACAAAACGAAGGGGAAAATAAAATGACAGGGAAAGATAAAAAAGAGATTTATAGTATGCATCAGGCTTAGCACAAACAATGCACAGAATGAATGTAATACTGCAAAAATATCAACAAAGTGGCATAGTGACACATTTAACTGTTGTGTCTCCTCACACGTCCCAGAGCTTTGGTTAAAATAGCAATTTACAAATAGTTTGAAACATTTGGGATATTCTAAGTACTCAAGTGAACAAAATATGTAACACTGGCCTAGTGGTTTTTGGATATTTTACTGCAAATAATTTACATATTGCACCTTTAACCCAGATAGCTCTTAATAACTAAAATCATGGTTTTTACTTTTTAATGTGGTTTATTATTTATTTATTTTTTTAAAGAAAATCTGTAAACTCTGACTATATAAATAGATTAACCCTTATAAACATACCTCTGGTCTTTATAATCGCGGGACATACATAGATATTGAAATATGTAATAATGATTGGTGAAACATCCTAGCATTTAAGGGTTAAAAGTGAACTAAGTTAAACATTGAATTATTATATACATGCATTATCATGTTAATGTTGACAGTGTTAACTTAAAACTTCATAAACATCATGTTTATTTGACATATGTATAAAAAAATAGGGAACCGTATGTATGGTTTTGACATAAAACATGTTTAAACACAAAGCTGAAATTTAAAACAGAATTTCAATTATTTTGTTTCATTAAAGATTCTAATTATTAAAAAAAGGAAACATTTCACAGTTGTTTCTACTGATTTTCAGTGTACTATACAGTCTAGTCCAGAGGAAATGAGTTAAATTTAAGGGTCCGTATTTTTATTTTGTGTTTGAGTGAGACTCGCAAAACTTTATGCCCCATTTGTGAGTCAAGCACGAGGTTGAGAGGTACTTCATTATAAATATATTCATTAATGTTCCTCTTCTCTCTGTCTTACACACAAATGCTGAATCAATATGGCTGCCGATTAATGCAGTTGTGCTGATGTACTTATAAAAAGCTTTCATAGCTCACTGGACAGTGAAATCACCCCAGGAGCTGGAGACCTTACAAAGCAGCGGCCTGGAGTAATGCCAGAAACGAACAACTACACCAGTGGCGAAACTGGGCAGAGAGAGGGTCCAAATAAATGCTTCTCTCAGTGTTATGCTAAACGCTTTGTTGCTGTCGCAGATAAAGACCTCTGCTGTCAAAGCAGACGGCAGTTTGCTCTATAAGACGCCTTGGGAGATTTTCTTGACTTGGGCTTGCGGTTAAAATTAATGCTAGTGGACATTGATTTGTTTTCTGCAAACCAGAATCACTCCATACAAATTAAATTTCTACACAAATGATCTCAGACATAGGGTTTCATACCCTGTGTGAGTGTTTAATATTTAATGTGCACTTTGGATAATATCTTTATAAAAGTAAATACCAAAATCACGAATTTATTTAAGTAAAGTCCATGAATGCCTTTAAGATGCATGAATAACCTTATTTGAAAAGGGAGGTCAGGTAAATTTGTTTTTATGGGGAACTTTGTGATTTTAATCAAGTACGAATCAAACAAGTCTGTTTTTCTTGCATGACCTCTGTAAAATTACTCTGCAAATGGCTAACTTCGAGTATCCTCTTAGAAATCTAATCCGATCTGGGTTGGCATTTTTAGTGAATGTGGTTTACTATTTGTACAATGGGTCCCCTTATTGTAGACTTCATCAAATACTGTAACTAAGGCTAAATCACCCTTCCAGGTGCCCCTTTATTATGGATATAGAGACCTTTGTGCCAACTCTCTGGGCAAAATAACAGCTGTTAGTTCAAGTGTTGGCATTACAACTGACATAAAATTAACATTTATTAATTAAGAACATTTAGATCAGAGAAAATGCTCATATCACCGCATTCTCTAGCAGTCATCAGTGTGCAGGAGTTTAACTGCAAAACTCTCACTGGCCACTGTTACACATGCACTCCGAGTCGACGTCTGTTTATCACAGCTGATGCGCAACAAAATGCTTCACGAAAAATAAAGCGCAGTTGATGAACGAACGACAAGGAAGCACAAAAAATAAACGTACAGTACACAAGAGTAAATACAAAGTGTTCGCTGTAAGTTGCAAACAGCACAGCAGCTGCAGACAATCAAAACTGTGTTACTCATGTGAAGCGGAATCAAAGCAGCCTCCGTGTCTGTTTTCGGCTTTTCTAATATAAACGCGGGTCCTAAAGCAATTGCCTCGCCCTGATTGGTTACACGTGAACACGTAAACAGTGTATTTGAAATTCTACTGCGTCCACCTTTAATTATTAGTGGTGGTCAGTGATTCTTATTATCAGTGTTGAAAACATTTTTTTGCTGCTTAATATTTTTGTGAAAAACAAAGTGCAGGATTCTTTGATGAAAAGAAAGTTCAGTGAACAGCATAGAAATATTTTGTAACATTATTTATTTATTTATTTTTTACTGAAAGTACTTATTAAATATTAAAGATTAAAGTACTTATAAAAATATTAAATATTAAATATATAGAATATTAAAGGATTAGTTCACTTTGAAATGAAAATTACCCCCAGCTTTACTCACCCTCAAGTGTTACGCTGTTTTCCAGCGACAAACAATTTGTCTGTCCACATCAGATGCGACGCGACTGAGAAGTGATAAAGTCAATCAAAAATCACAGCCAATCAGAAGAGTGCGTGGTCGGGCTGTCTCTGCAAGCTCCCAGCACTCGCAACGAAATTGATAAGTACATAATCAAATTCACCCAGCATTAGCGTCAGTTTTGGCAGGTCACGTCAGTCAAGCTCGCATCAGCTGACTCCCAGGTGACTTACGTCTACCTATAGGAATACAACGCCTATCACAGCATCCATATATAAGCTCCTCATCATTATCAGCAGCTATTGCATTTCTCAGGAGTTAATTACTCTCCTCCATCCCCAGCTCCTCCTCTCTTCAGTCAGGATTGGCCTTATGATATGTGTACATGTTAAATTATTGACATTAATTATATCTGTATATCTTGGTTCTGTTCTATTTTATTTTATTTATTTTGGTTCTCTGTTCTATTGTCCTAGGGGCATCATTGCTGCTCTCCCTGCTCTTATCTATGCTAGGCTGCATGCATGCAAATTTCACTTTCCCCGATGTCGGTTTTGCTAACCTTTTTTATCTATTGTCCTGCCTTGGGTTATTTTTTTAGGGCATCTTTTCACAGAAAGGATATCATGTCCAGAGAATGTCTTTATCAATCACTGCTGTGCTCGTTCAAGAATGACTGTTCCAGGTCTGCCACGGCATGCTGTGCTTCCCAAAGCGGAGAGGAAGAGACACGGACAGCTTGATTGACCTTGTAGTGCATTTCCTCAGCCGCTCTCCTGGCAGCCGTACAGAACCACGTTCCCTCCGTCACCACTCCTGGTCATGTATGCGGGAAGTTTGCAGCAGCCTGTAATGGATTAGAAGAACCAGTGGTGACTCATAACTAGATGTCATGGATCTTAGATTTTGACTGCAGCTCATTAGAACACATGTTGTGCTGCTTTCAAAAGGACAAGAAACCCATAATGCTTAGTAGTGACAAAGGACCAAGATGGAATCTCCGTTATTGTGTTGTTAATGGAAGATGACTGGAGAGAATTGGTGGTAATGTCCTCTGGGACAAAAACAGAGAGTCTAATAATCTACTATAAAAAGGACTTTTTGTCAATGACCTCTAGGAATCACAAAAAAATGTCAGTTGTAATACTGAAAAAGGAAAGCTTGTCGAGACAAACTTTAAACACTGGTTCGACAACACTTGTCTGAAAAATGTAAATAGTTTATATTGCACAGTTTTGACTTTTTTTTTTTTTTTTTATCTCTTTTACAGTAAAGGGTGACAAATTTTGTGGGGAAAAGGGATCTGGTTATACCATGAAATGCATATTTTGTTCAAGAAATATTTTGGTATATTCTATTTCATAATTAAAGTAATGCACAAAATTAAAGGTGCAATATGTAAGATTTATGTCCGCTAGAAGCCTATTCATAATAAAGGCGTAGCTTGATGACGGCAAGTTTGAGCACGGAATCTTGGGACATGTGGTCTTCACATCACATGTAACTCAAAATTGCAAGATATAAACTCAGAATTGCTAAAAAAATAAATAAATAAATAAATAATTCAAGATATAAGTCAAATTGTCAAATGTTTACTCAATATAATTGCCAGAAATAAATGGTTAACTCAAAATTACAAGACATAAACTCGGAATTGTCAGAAATAAAGTCAGAATTGTCAAAGGTTTACTCAAAATTTGGAGATATAATTGCCAGAAATAAAGTCAGAATTGTCAAATGTTTACTCAACATAATTGCCAGAAATAAAGTCAGAATTCTGAGTTGTTAACTCAAAATAGCAAGATATCAACTCAGAATTGCCAGAAATACAGTCAGAATTGTCAGAGGTTTACTCAAAATTGGGAGATATAAACTTAGAATGATGAGAAATAAAGTCAAAATTGTAAGAGAAAAAGTTGGAATTATCTTACCTGGCTTTTGTATAAATGCCATTTTCACAGGTTTTTGGAAAGTGCACATATGCATGGAAGACAGATAACTAGTAAAATAGAGGTGTGGAGAATATGTTTTTGAATATGAAAAGGCACTGTACTGTACATTAATGTACATTTGATAATACAAATATGGATTCATTTGTAAATTGCTATATTTGTTTAGCAAACAGAGCCTGTCTTGCAAGTACAGATATATATATATATATATATATATATATATATATATATATATTTGTTTTCATTATCAATGTATCATTAATGATTTAATTTGGAAAAACAAACAGTACTACAGTAAATATTATTTTTAGAGATAAGCTGTGTTTATCGACAGTAATATTTTATTTGCTTACTGTTCTCTGCTCTTAATTTCAAGGTGTACTTTTTGTACACCATCAAAGATTCAAATGTGATTAACAACTAATCTCTGAGCATAAAGATAAACACACATTGAGAGATCTACAGCAGATATGGGTGGAGTCGTGCCTGAGAAGTCTTTTCTTTTTTTCTTTTTTTTTCTCCATCTGAGTCGCCGTTGCAGCAATAACAATATACTTCCTCCAGCTGTCCTACCACACGTTGCTTTGCGCAAAGGATCGTACATTCAACGTTAGCATTATCTATCTAATGATGTTGTTGTTGATGGTGAGATAACGGCCTAATATATCTTCTGAGAGCTGCTGCATCCTGCTTTACTGGAGATGATTAGCTTTCGATTGTGCAAGATGTCAAACACACATTACAGAGAAGCTTAACAGACAACAGGGGAATAATAGCACGATATAGCCTATGACGTTAAACCAGCATCATTCGGATGGATCACCTCAGTAAAACACATCATTTAATGCTGTGGGACGGGCTTTTACGCCTACTCAGCTACTTCTGGAGTGCCTCATGAGTTCTTTCAGTTACACACTTGTGCGCTGGTGTCAAATTTTGACAATATTATTAAATTTTGGGCTCTATCTCCATTTTTGTCCCAAACATATTTAGTTACAGACCTGTAATTAAATGACTTTCTTGCTGGAAATGTAATGATGTTCTCTCTAATCCTCCACTACATCAATCATGTTGTTTTTACTTAACTAACATATTTCTGAAGAAGCACCAGAGTCTTTAAGTGAACGTCTAAGTACTCCCTAGCTAATGGCTAATGATGATTAAAGCATTAGCGGTTTTCCGCTACTTGCAATGTATTTTTCAATATTTCAGGGCCCCAGGTTTATTGCCACTCCTCTGTTCATTGAATTTGATTCCTGTATTTGAATTGAACATGAAGTAGAATTACAATGGAATTCAAAGTAATACTTATAACTGCTGTATGGGCCATTCTACAGTATTGGCTCAAAGTCAGAGTTGGAAATGTCTTGAAAAAAATGTCTTTTTCTTCACATTTTTTATGTATGCAAAAATGTATAATATCCAAGTTACACATTTCTAGTAATTGTGTAGTTAATTCTCATATTGTATTTTCAGAATGTTTTGGAATACTTTTCCTCTCCCCAAATTTGTCACTACCGAAACAAAATAATACATACTTTCATAAGAAGGGTGACATTGACATATTCAAATTTTGTTTACATCTACCTTGTAAATATATTTTTATGCTATTTTTTTTTTTAAAGTTTACACAGGTCAAAAACAATTACAATTTTATCAATATTTCAAGTGTAATTTATGAGATTTGTTGTATTTTGAATCCAATCTGTTTTTGTAAAAGGCATACAGTTCATCATACTGATTTCAAAGTTAAGGATTCATTAGTTTGATTATACATTGAACCAAACACTATATGACAAAACATCCCATGTTTCAGTCGTGACTGCACATTTTCGGTAGTGACGGTAATATGTTGGAATTTTAACTCACATACTAAAACACTACTAAAACATATTGATTGGCATAACTGTAGTAAAACGGTGTTTATTTCCTCCAAATAAATGATTATGTGTTCCCTTTTGTCACTACGAAAACAATAATGACATTTCATTCATGACTGTTTCGGTAGTGACAATTTTCCATACTTTTGAGCCTAGCTCAAAGATGCTAATCAGCACATGGTTACCTAACACAGTTCTGAACAGTTGTACACAGAATAAATAAATAAATAAATAAATACATTGTATCAAATAACACTCAAAAAACAATGATGTCAACCGAAACTTCACCACATATTTCGGTTGTGACTGTTTCGGTAGTGACAATTTTAGATACTTTTGAGCCTAGTTCAAAGATGCTAATCAGCACATGGTTACCTAACACAGTTCTGAACAGTTGTACACAGAATAAATAAATAAATAAATACATTGTATCAAATAACACTCAAAAAACAATGATGTCAACCGAAACTTCACCACATATTTCGGTTGTGACTGTTTCGGTAGTGACAATTTTAGATACTTTTGAGCCTAGCTCAAAGATGCTAATCAGCACATGGTTACCTAACACAGTTCTGAACAGTTGTACACAGAATAAATAAATAAATAAATACATTGTATCAAATAACACTCAAAAAACAATGATGTCAACCAAAACTTCACCACATATTTCGGTTGTGACTGTTTCGGTAGTGACAATTTTAGATACTTTTGAGCCTAGCTCAAAGATGATAATCAGCACATGGTTACCTAGCACAGTTCTGAACAATTGTACACGCATAAAAACTACATTTTATGGAATAACACCCACAAATTTTGTCTAACTGCAGAAAAAAAAAAGGTGTTAGGTTGTGACGTTCCTTAAAGTTACACACAGATTTTCAGACTTTTGAGCACATTTAACCCCAAATGATGGTACCTATCTACTATGATAGAGAGGCTATGAGAGGAAGGGACACAGGAATATTTCCTGATCAAAAATGTGAGCAATGGACTAAAACATACTCTGTTTCGGTAGTGACATGAAAATGCGGGACACATAAGCTTACTGGTATTTTAAATATTATAATGGAATTCAATAGATAATAGAAGGATTTTAGTAAACATCTAAAATTTGAAATACTTAAATGCTTTTTAAATGTGTCTTGGTTGTGGGACAGCATTTTGCACCAGTTGTGTAGAATGTACTAAATATTTAATTTTCAGTAAGAATTACCCATAAACATGTAATTTCCAGAAACATTTTATGAAAATTATGTCTATTTTGTCAGCATATAATCAGTCTCAATTCGCTGGTGCACACATACAGATAAGTCAGTATATCTCTTTATATAAACATCCCGTCAATGACAAAAGAGTCATCTTAGAGATTCTCAAGATGTTAAAAACTCACCTCTGTATCAGAGTTGTTTGAGATTGGGAAATGAGGGGAGAAAGATTCATTTGCCCACAGAAATGAAATACTCTTTCTATTTGGATGGCGACGCATGCACCGTGAATCTTTATAACCTTATGAAAACCCATGAGGTGTTACACAGTTCTCCCTCTGGGGCTGCAGATTAAAATACATTGGCAATATATGGAGAGCCGCTGAGAGAGAAACTGAATGGTCTGGAGTAATATCTCAGTTTAAATCTTAATACATGGGTCATGATGACACTATATAAATATATATAACAGACCACATCTCTGATTCATTGCTCTGACAGTGAGTTTCCTTCAGGCAACTGACCTTCATTGATAAAAAGGCCTGTACACAGTGTCTGCTTTTACAATTGGTAACACTTCACACTATAGTGTCCATGTTATATTGCATTATGCTGCTATGATTAATTGCTGTATTATTAATAATGTCTATAAGCGATTAAAAACAACGTGATGACTTACAGTAACAAACACTTATGTGACATGTAATATGTTTCATATGCACAAATATTAATTTGTATTAATTATTGAATTTAGGACGGTCAATTTAACATGTGCATTTAATTAATTATAAACTTGTCAAATTATGTTTGTTATTTAAAAATAATAAATAAACATGATACACATTTAATACATTAATCATGCTCCATGACCCATATGTAAATTTTGTTAAATTAGATTTTCCTTCAATTGGAGAAAGTCAAGCTTGAAGTGCCACCTTCATTACACTGAATAATAATAATAATAATTTGATAAAATATTGCAGATTGAAAACAAGAAAGGAATTTTATAATGTATTAGTGTGAACAGATTTATGATCAAAGATATGACAAAAACAACAACAACAACAATACAGTAATGACTTTAAAATGTATATTCAATCATTTCTTCAGCTAATGTAACGTCTCTGAATCATCCTCATTTGGGGGCATTTGATATATAGTAATATATGCAATTATTTTTGATTATTCAAACTACATGCAATGCAAATAGTTAAATAAAAAATAATAATCAGTTAAGAGTCCTACTTTTAATATTCTACACGATTTAGAGGTTGCACTGCTTGCAGATGTTTTGTTGGAATGATGGACAAATGATGATCTGGTTAACTGGGAGCAAAAAAAAGAGGGTGTGTTGGTTGAAATATGTCAATTCTTTGTGGTGTCTGTTGAAGCCCCCCTGAGAGCATGTATGACATAAACAGACTCAGAGTGTTTTAAGGAGGATGTTTGTCTCTTTTGATTGACTGTCACACCTCTTTCTCCTGTGGCTTCTCAGATATCCAGAGGCCTGTGATTGCTCAATTTGCAAAGTGCACTTTTTTACTCTTCTTTAATTAAACCAGTCACAGAGCATATTTGCCAAAAGAACCATTTAGATATGAAGTCTCTTGGGTCTGCTTGCAATCTATACCCCTTAAGCATTGTCTTTAAAAAGTTGAAAAAGACAGTTTTTATGCCAACATTTCCCATCACTCCTGTTAGGCAAGAGCTTTTAGAGTATTTTCACAATTTGAAAAGACATTTCTAAAGTTATAAACACATTTCTTGGGACAGTTTCTATGGTGACAATCATCATTTAAGTGAAAAACCTTTCTTGTCTGCTTTGTCAGGTGACGCTGCACACAATAAGTGTAAAAGAGGAAGCTGTGATGGTTAGCCCGGGCGCAGGCGCTGCTTCAGAACGAAGGGCGTTGAGACCTGATCCACAGTGGCTGTTTCTGGAACACAACCAGCAGGTCAAACATCTGCCAACAGATGATGCATTGCCATCCCACATGACATCACTCATGCTGTCACTCGCCCGTGTACTCAAAGGCCAGACGTGGTACTGTAGTCCAAATCAACTTCACTATAACTCCCCCCTCCTTCCGCTCAACTGGAGACTAAATATAGTTGGGTTACGGGGCCGGTATAGACAGTTGGTTTACGGGGCCAGAGCAGGTGTTCTCCTGTCACCTCCCGCAGTCTAAAGCCAGTGCCGTCTGTTCATCAGACAGAGGTGTTGTGGTTTCTGTTCTGATGTGTCATTCATGACCTGGCTGAGTCCAGAAAGTGATAACCCTATTTGGTCAGACTGGCCTTAGTGGCCCACAAAAAGTATTTAAGTAAATTAAAAATGCTTGAAAGTAAAAGTTGGGTAACAAAATATCAAAACAAGTCATTTTAAGAAGAGTACTTAAAATCAAATCTGATTGGAAGAACAGCATTTCTGATTCTTCCAGTGCTGATATAACAATCCAACAGGGGACTGTTTTTATCACTCTACTTGTCTGTGTTTGTTAGACAAACTGTCAGTTTGTGTATAAATTATAGGATTTTCAGTGACCCTTTCTGGAGGTTACATCAGTATGCCAGTAGGTGGTGACAAGTGACTGTCTATTACAGATTTGTTTAAAAACTCTGATTCATTCAGGAAAGAAACAGATGATGGCCTTTATGTGTGAGTCATTGAATCATTCGTTTAACAGAACCATTCAAAAATGTAGATACATTCAGAAAAGAAACAGGTGACTGGAAACATTCCATTTCAAATTTGTCCTTCCCTTGCTAACTTCCCTCCATGTTGTGGACTTGGATGTACATTGTTGTTTATGTTGTGTGAGTACCCACTTCCGGTGGAACCAGTGTAATGGGTTTAAATAAGGGGTGGGCAACTATGGCCCTCAAGTTTACTCTACAGCAGAGTTTAGCTCCATTCCTGATCAATTCCTTTCAAGTGGTCCTGAAGTCTTTGGTTAGATTTACAGGTGTTTGATTAGGGTTGGAGATAAACTCAGCTGGAAAGTGCCAGCAAAGGGCCAGAGTTGCCAAGACCTAGTTTAAATGGAACACCCTAAGCCTAGGATGGGTAATTTCAGTTCTGGAGGGCCACTGTCCTGCAGCTAATCAAGGATTACTTGGAAACAACAGCCAAGTGTGTTGGAGCAGGGTTAGAAATGTTAGAACTGAAGTCTGCAGGAAGGTAGCCCTCCAGGAGCAGGGTTGGCTCCTCCTGCTCTAAGCTAAGGATGGGTAATACTGGTCCTGGAGGGTTACTGTCCTGCAGTATTTTTGTGCACAGACACAATTTTGTGCCAAAAATTTAAGTTACTCAATAATAATTTCTTGTTTATTTAACTGTTAAGTAAATTAATACTGAGTAAATATTATATATAAGGTATGATCACACAGCCCTGCTGGAAATTTTAAAGGGGTCATATGACGGTTCTAAAAATTATTTTGTGTATTTGGTTTAATGCAATGTGATTATGTGGTTTTAGGTAAAAAAAAAAAAAAAAGTCATTATTTTACAGACACCGTACATTATTGTTGCTCCTATATGCCTCGCCTTTCTGAAACACGTCAATTTTTACAACGCTCCGAAAAGCACAGTGTGCTCTGATTGGCCAGCGATGCAGTGCATTGTGATTGGCCCGAATACCTTAAGCATGTGACGGAAATGTCCCTTACCATATTTGTAACATCAGCTCCCAAAGCAATATTGAAAAAAAGTACTTTGACTTTCGCAACAAAAAACACAGCGTCTCCACGACATGGAGGTGCAGGCGGCAACAATACTACAGTGAGACCTAAAGTTACGCCTTCTTTCTTTGTGTATATGTACATTTAGGCAGTGTTATGAAACTCTGCCCCCACAGACTGACGTAGATTTGTAGGGTCGTGTTTGAATGAAGTGTTTTAGGAAGGTGTGGCTGAGCCTTAACTTTTACAAAGAATATCTCTTTGGGATTGAGACTTTGAGCTTTGTAACTCTGCAGATCTTAGACAAACAGCTACATAACACACACGAACAGCTACATAACACACTAAAGAGAAAGGAAAACAAGAAATTGCGTTATATGACCCCTTTAAAAACATAGAACCAAATTCATGGATTGACTAAAGGGCCATTTACACAATACAGTTTTCAACTAAACACAGGAAAACGTATGCGTTTTGGCCATTCATTTACACAACAACAGCATTTTGGAGGCCTGAAAGCACAAACATTTGAAAACGGGTGCAAGTTTTTTGTTTTTTTTTTAAAAAAAGACTGTTATCATCTCTGTGTGAACTACAAATGGCAAATTTGTGAAAATGGTGATGGCATACACATTACATGTTCAGTGTATAGGTCCGTAGTTTATTTACAAAGTGACATTGCCAACTACTGGACTGGCCACAACATTGTTTTTCCAACCCAGTCTCATAGGAAAGACGTACCTGTGTGAACGTTTTCGCGAGTCGCCAAAATACATACCAACGCGTACATATCACTGCAGTTTCCAACAGAAATGAACGCTAAAGGCAGTAAAACGGCAAGCGTTTTTTTTTATCGTTTTCATAGGCTACACAGGTACGATTACGGGGTCAGATTATGGATTAATAAAGACTCGTTTTCACGTCTCCTTGCACAATATTATGTTATGACTTCAAAACGCTTTTTTTAAACCAAAGCGCACGATTTGTAAACGAATATATTTTGGACTTCGCATCGCTTAACCAGCTCCATATGTTTCCATATGAAACAAGCTTGCTCGGTAGCTCAGCTGATCCGGAGTTGGACTTAAGACGAGGAGACCCTAGGTACGAATCCTGTGAAATGCGAGTCAAGGTAAAAGAGCTCAAAGAGAGTTGAGAGATCTAAACAAGCTAAAACGGCACGATTACAGATGCTATTTATGTCACATTTGCTTTTGTTAACACTATCGGGTAGGTTTAAGTGTAGTAGTGTTGGTGGTTCGTTGTTTTAAAACGCAATGGAGTGCAAAAAAAAAAAAATGAACACGCTTTTAGCGCCACTCAGTGGATATTTCACATCGAAACTGCAGCTATATGTACGTATTGGTACGTATTTTGCGACTTGCGAAAACGTTTTCACGGGTACATTTTTCTAATGAGACTTCAGACATGCATTTTAAAGTGTATGTTTTAAATATGTGTGATTTATACGGTATGATGCTTGCAAACATTTTTATTTAATCTGAATAATTTGATAACTTTGAATGGTCAACAATTAAACAAAGATCTAAAAGGGCCATGCTAACCAACCAAACCTTGACCTCTTGATGTAAACAAGCTTACATCTGGAGACTACCCAGTTTAAAATTATTTCCTGCAATGCTCTAATTAGGCTGAAGCATTTTGGTTACAACAGCCAAGTCCACTTATATAAGTAGTTTCCTCAAACATGTGTTAAACAACATTCAGCAAATTTATTTGTACTACCAAATCAACTGAAAATCTCTTTATGCTATTTAAGTTCTCATTTCCTCACGTACAATGATAAAATAATTGTACCTGTGGTATCGCACCATTCCAGAATAAGGAAAGCTTAGTTTCATCTCATTAAATCTTTTGAAAGAGGATTCCTTTTGAAGAAGACAACATGAAAAAGTGAGAGGTACGTAGACCCTTTAAAATACAAGATCATAATCTCTTCACAGTCAATCAAAGCTTTTTCATTCGTTCTCTTGTTGGCATATGCATTAATCATAGCCATTGAAGTTTTGGCTAATTAGTCATGTTAATGAAGTAGGCTTTCAAATAAGGGTGATATGTATAGCTAAGGACATGTTAGAAAACCATTCATAGCTGGAGATAAATGCATTGCTTTTTCCAACAATAATGTAATGTAAAAATAAGAACAGTAAGAATAGCTTTTATACTAAATAACAGTTTCAATAACCCATGTGAAAAAAAGGAGGTTTCTTTTTCTCTTTTTCTTTTTTTTTGGACCGGTCAAATTATATTCAGCTCTGCTGTGTGAGAGGAGCAAACATACCATACAGAGATATCTGAAGCCAACAGACACAATGGACAAATTAAAGAATAAATGCCATTGAAGATTAAGAACTGGAGGAAAATGCTGAGACCTCTTGTACTCATCATATAGAAGCTTGTAAACTTGTTATTTGGTATTGGGTCTGTTCCAAAACCTAGTTTGCTGCCTTAATGCCCAGTGCCTTTAGAGATAAATCCTTATAAGGGACTGATTTTGAGAAATCTATTTAAAAAAAAAAAAAAAAAAAAAAATCAGAAAGAAAGAAATCACCAATTGTAGTTTCAAAAAAGTATGCTGTTAGTATGTTCTGTTATTAAGCTAACAATCAGACTGTAAGGCAGAAATCTGAGCCACTTTCTGTAGTCAGCCTTAAAGGGTTAGTTCACCCAAAAATGAAAATTCTGTCATTAATTACTCATGCTCATGTCGTTCCACACCGTAAGACCTTCGTCCATCTTCGGAACACAAATATTGTTTGATAAAATCCGATGGCTCAGTCTAACTTCCATTACCAGCAAGACAATTAACACTTTCAATGCCCAGAAAGCTACTAAAGACGTATTTAAAACAGTTTATGTGACTATAGTGGTTCAACCTTAATGTTATGAAGTGACAAGAATACTTTTTGTGTGCCAAAAAAACAAAACAAATAATGACTTTATTCAACAATATCTAGTGATGAAGCTTCAAAGCTTTCAATGCAGGCCCCACTGAGCAATTGGATTTTATCAAAAATATCTTTGTGTTCCGAAGATGAACAAAGGTCTTACAGGTGTGAAACGACATGAGGGTGAGTAATTAATGACAGAATTTTCATTTTGGGATGAATTAACCCTTTAATACCAACCTAGACAGCATTTCTCAAAAGAATTGTGAGCTTAAGTAGATCGCAGAACCATTATGACCAATGGTCTCTACAATCAACTTAGCACAGTAAACTTGCAAGAAAACATGCAAGAAGGGACACAATATAATTTCCCACAAATGTCACCATAGGCATTTTTTTCAACAATTCTCTCATTCCTCTCTTTGCCCGTCATCTTGGATTTACTTTTTTTTACTGAGCTTGCCACAATGCATTTTTAGAATTTGGCCAAAAATAGGTATCTTAAGCAGCATAATAAAGATGCCTACTTTTTGAAACAATAGGAGTTCTGGAGTTCGAATATAATGCCTTGAAATACTGCCTATGTAGGCAGCTCATAATGTTTTGGTAAGAGCCTTCAAATGTGTCCCACTTTAATTTGTGAGGAGACAACATCTTTCTTTTTTATGATCCAATATAACAAATATGACTGTGAAGTTTGTTTATAGTTCCTGTGATAAAATGAAGTGTATAAAGGTCAAAGTTGGCTTTTCAAATGCCAAAACACTTAGTGAGAGACTTAACTGTAGGTTGTCACGAAACGGATTCAAAAGACTCTTCAACTTGTTTAATCAGAGTAATATTTCTCCATTGCTTCACTCTCTGACCACAGAGTTGATTATCTTTCCAAGCCTCCTACCTTTGGCTGGACCCAGTGACACTATTTGTCCACAGAGAGTGACATACGTGTGTATGCCATCAACCAGTCTGAATGGAGGAGCAGAAGGGTCAACGTGGCAAATGTGTCCATTAATCTACAATGACAGCTAACCTCTATCCGTCCTTAGGGCACAACAGAGCAAACGCCATGAGCGCATACGCTACAGTGAAAATGAGCGCTGGCCCGGCTGAGTGGAATGCAGAGGAGATGGAAGCAGGGGGCTGATTTATGCAACAGCACAACGCCAGACAAAACTGTTCCTCCGCAAACTGTCATTTCTAACAACCCCAAAGCAACAGCCACTCAGAGTCACATATCTCGGATACCATCCGCCCAGAAAAGTAGTTTCACGGTTATCAGTTTGTGCTGTTATCCCCATCCTCAAACGAGTGGTAAAGGGTAAGCATTGCATTATGGGAAGGATGACAAGTCATAGCATTAGCTTGCACTGACAGCGGCATATGCCCGGAGGTGGGGGCCCTGTATTAGCCGAGGAATCTTGCTCCTTGGGGAGAACAATGCCAGAAAGGTGCAATGACAGTTTTGATACTGCTTGACAAAGCTACACCCCTTACACTGTCATTCTTGCCGTGAGGCCCGGTAGGTCTCTCAAGAGAAAGGTGCAGCGATCGGAATGTCTGCTCGTGAAAGAGTGTTCTGTCTGAAAATGTAAGCATATCAACAGTTTCCTAAGTAGATACTTACTTTATGCAGCATCTTCTACAAGATGAGGGCAAATACTGCTTATGCTTAAGAATACTGACATGACATCTATTTCTTTTTTCCCTTCCTGCTGCAGAGCTTTGGCATGTTTATAAGCCATGTTAGACATAAAATAATGCGCATAATAACAGTAATTTGACCCTTCGTTTCCATTCAGTTAAGGTCTGCAAAATTCGATTGCAATTTTCTGCTGTAGATTTTTCAATGAAGTCACACAGAACCTAGAAGTCTGCACACTCTATAATCAATTGAAAATTGACCTAGAGACTGATGCTGTAGGACAATAGTACACAGTTTTACATGCTTCAACTAAAATCGTTAAAGGTGGGGTAAGCTATGTTTCAAAAACGCTTTTGGACATTGTTGATATTTGAAATCAACCCAAACAAACACACCCTTCTCTTCATTGCTCCGCCTCCAAAAACGGTTGCAGCCTCCGAGTCTGTTTTCAGGCCTTCCCGCTTAGCTCTCTCCAGCGCTGGAAAGCTTCTCTAATATTAACATGGGTCCTAAAGCCCGGTCATAAACCTTCATTCCAGTGATATTCTTCTGAGTTTTTTTCTCTTTTGTATTGTGTCTCATCTCTCTTCCTGCAGTCTTTCTTCAAATCTCCCTCTTGCTCGTTTTCTCTCCTCAACCGTCATATGCCCCCTAATGCTGATTGGCTACACGTTTGTTATTGTGTCAGTTCAACTTCCAAACAGCGTTTTGGATGGATGGATGGATGATGGATGGATGAGATTGTGTCTTGTTCACTATTACCATTCTTCACTGGGGTCGCTGCCAGAAGGAACATGAGCAGATGATACTATAAAGCTTGATGGCAGCGTACAGGAGGAATCCCCAGTAGAGCTTCTTAGTGTACTTAGGTGGAATAAGATGGTGGCTAAATGTGCTCCAAGATTGCACACCGAAGAGAGGATATGCTGAATCGTTCATTATGGGTTCCAGTTTGCCTCTATCTATGCCACTGCCTCCAGTAAAGCCAGGATGAGTTCAGCGGTAGTGCTGGCTAGCACCTGATTGGTTTGTTCAGGTACCTGGAATCATGTAAACCTATTTGGCTCCAACTGTACAGACTGGTAAAATATTTCAAACAGCTTGTTCTACACAATAAGAGACAGGAGTTTGCTCAGAATGCAGAATCTGCTGTGTTTTTTTTTTTTTTTTTTTCTTTTTTTAAATACAGATTGGCTATGTTTACAGTCAATCTGCTTACTGTGCTTTTGCCAAGTAGGACATGTTGTTGGTTACAGAACAGCATTCCTTTCAGCCAGATTTTAGCGTTAAGGTTGGGGCTTGAGCAACATTTTATCAACTAGGGCTGCACAATATGTCAAAGTTTTAAAAATATCACAAATGAATCTCGATAAGCTTTTTGTCAGGGTTGTGTTACTTTGCGATATGATTTTTAATGCATTATCTTAAGACTCATGGATGTGGTTGTGCACCTGGGCACTTGCCCAAATGCACATTTGGTTAATTCAGCTATGCTAAGAAGGACTAATATTTAACTACAAATAGAAAAAAAAAAAAATAATAATAATACAATCTGAGAAAAGATAACATGTGAGGATAAAAAAATTGCAAAATTAGGTTTAATTTCCCAATAATTTACCTTGATATTTATGATGTCATATTGCAAAGATAAATTATTTAATCTTACCCTTTGTTTACATTTCCATTTCATTGCTAATAATGCTGGGTAATACGTTTTGGCACTCCAGTAAAATATTTGTTATTCACTTTGAAAAGTTAGAGACAAGTTTTTAGATGAGTCATTATTTTCTGGCTTCAGATTTCAATTTGTAATTGATTTACATCTTTTAGCTTATCATATCCCAATCGTATTATACAACAACAAGTTTTTTGTTTATTTGTTTGTTTGTTTACTGTTTGCACCAGCCCTGCAATTCAACACTCCATTCAAGTCATGTCACATTTATTTACATCACTTTATACAATAGATTGCTCGTGTCTGACCTTGATAGACTGAACAGAAGAAATTAACTGCTCAACATGTCAAAGAATCAGCAAAGGTGTTTAAAAGCCAGAGCAAATTTTTTCCAGAAGGTTTGCTTTGGCAAACTGTTCTGAACTCCTGAAATGAACTACAGAAAATAACTCCAAACTAATTTTGTTTGATCTGATTTTGAAATGACATGACACCAGTCTGCTCTTCAATTTCTGTTTAAATATATTGGGGCCTTTAGGTTTAGGGTTTTTACTGTTCCAGGACCAGCAATAGATGTTGTCCAGAGACTTGGCTTGGCAAAATCATGTCTTGATCAATTTGCTGTTGGACTCCTAAGAGCCTGTGCAAGTGAAATGTCTCTGCACATCTATCCTGGCACTGTACGTGAGAATATTTCCAATATAAATAATTTAATTCTGTTGAATTACATCAGCTACAAGTGACTTGAACTTGTTTTCTCTTTTGTAAAGCTCACACAGACTTGAACTGGGACTATTCCAGAATGGTACACTCTTATTTCCGTTCACTGAATAGTAAGTGTTTGAGTCCACTACTACCACCCCCAAAATTCTCCACAAAAATCAGAATCTGATTGTCTTCCTATGCCAGTAATCACTGTTGCCAGATGTTGCTGCATATTACTGAGGACTAGAAGATCATTCAAAAGTTTTCGAAAGTTATTGGAAAAGATTTGTGTTTGCTTGTTTCTATGTTTATTTAAGAAAACTTCATGTTCTTCCAGCTTTATGTATTTTTTGTTGTTGTTGTTGAATAATGAAATATTTTTCTTAACTTTCTTGTCGGTTCTGTTTTTTTTTTTTTTGGTCTATAACTATAGGCTTGTTCGAGAAGCACCACTTCAAGTCGAACACACCTATCGAACAGACCAGTCGGAGCCTGGCAAACGCAATGCTTAGAAAGTTTATCTGACTTTGTTCGGCGCCATGCCACGAGTGCCATCAAAGTAACATGAGAGCAAGATGAGACTAGCTGTCTGGGTCAGGCACTGCAGTTGCCCCAAATTGGCTGCACAAGCTCTGATGACGACAGAGCTGTTTCACTTCATTCAGCTCAGCTAATGCTCACAAATTCGCTTTTCATGTAACCATAATGATTTATTGTTTATGTTTATCAAAACAAAAAAAAAAAAATATATATATATATAGACCCACTTTATTGGCTTTTAAATAGTATAGGATTATATTGAACTTTATTCTAGTACACATGGCTCTGTATAAAGCAGTACATAAAATATTGAATGAAAAGATGAAAAGATCTGAAACTTCTGTGTATATGACAAAGTACACAAACACCTTGCAAGCGTCACTACGGGAGGCAGAAAATGTTGACTTCACGTCTCCGTTTTTAACTCCTCCAACGGGCAGATCTCAGCCGTCAGTGGAAGTCTAGTGTAGTTTAACTCTAACACACCTTTTGTATATTTATAGCCCTCTTGTTTCCTTTGTCTCTTTGTTTCCAGTAACCACTGTTGAGTTTCATATTTCTAAGTCAAGTCTAGTCAAGTCAAGTCTTTATTTTGTATTTGTATTTATGTTTGGTTAAATAAAACTGTACATGGATTCTCAACTTTACTCACCATCAGTGGATATCATTACACACAATATGTAAATCATCCAAAAATTCTTTCTTCATTTACTCATCCACATTGTGCTTTCAAACCACTATGACTTTCTTTTTCACTATTTCCATCAACCCTGTCTTCTTGATTTGGCTACAGGTTCTCATCCACATCACAATGGATGTTTTTATTAGCTAAGCATCTTGGAAAGAATCTTCTGGCATGATGAATCCAGGCCTCACACTGGTCTGCCATAATGCCATTGTATGCGTCATCCATGGCCTTTAGAAGAGTGACTTATTCATGTGGGCACCTATCATATACATTCCACCTCCATGTGAAGAAAAAATTCCTCACTCAGGTTAAGGAAAGGAGAGTATGGGGGTAAATACAGGATGATAATTTGAAGATGGGCCCGAAACCATGCTTGCACCATTTGAGCATTGTGAAACTGAAGATTACCTCAGAGCTAGAAGTACAGCCATCATCTCCAGGCAATTTATGTGCCATGAGAGATGATGATTTCTCCATAGACCCTGAGTTGAGTGGCCATCTAGGACCTCACCCCAGCCTGTGAGGGAAGCATCTGTCATTAGCGTCTTGCGACAACAAGAGGCCCCCAGCATAGGTCCTTGGGACAAGAACCAAAGCTTCTTCTACATCACTAGGGTATGGAGGCCTGTGCATATCCCTGATTATGCAAAATGGGTTGCCCCTCCGGGAAAACCCCTTTGGTCTTGAGCCACCACTGCAGTGGTCAAAAGGAATGATGCTGGGCACAGCTGCCATGTGTCCTAACAGTCTCTGAAACTGTTTCACAATGATGACTTAGTTTGATCCTGCCTATGGCCATGGTAGTGAAGTCCCAAACTACTCCTAGAAAAATGGTCCTCTGTATTACTCCCTTGAGTCAAGGTGGATGGGAATCAAACTGAATTCTGTACCCTTTCTCTATAATCTGCAGGACCTATTGAGAAACATTTGGCAGATGCTTCCAAGCTGCCAAAAATTCTGCTAAGGGAATTAGTGCTCTCATTAGTGCCTCTGGGGCTCTCTGAGTAGTGAATCCGGTGCCCTGAAGTGGATGACCATCAAGGAACAACCGAATGCACTGCTCCAAGTGCCTCAATGGGTTTGGGAGGACATATATTTAGATGAATGTAGCCACCATTGCTGCCATGCACCTGATGTAATTCTTTTACAGCGATGGGCTTGAAGGACCTTGAGGGACGATGCAGCCTCAGGGGAGACATAACTCGCGAGCGTCTCTTCAACCCTGGGCATCGCCCCCTAGCTGCGCTCGTTCAGCCCCAAGATTGATGAATAATTTGAGAGCATGAGACTAAAGCTTGCTTTTCCAACAAACTTTCTGTCTCTCGGCTGGCCAATCGATGTTCAACTTAACCATGAGTCACAACCTCCACTAGCTCCTTGTACTCAAGGCCACGAGCCTGGCCACTCTCCTCAAAGAGGGCAAGGTGGGAGCGGAGTGCCTCATAAAAAGACAATTGCAATGTGCACAGTCAGCCCCCTCGAGAGCTGACCTTTTGCTCTACTCCCAAGCAGATAACACAAAGATCACATGCATCCCCGCCTGTAAGATAACGAGGGTAAGGGGAACACAAGACCTAAACTGCTTTGTAACAATTATAATGAGTATTTTGTTCCTACAGGACAAACAAACAAAAAATAGACAAGGACATAGGACATTTGTTGTTCCAGGTATTCTATATAGCTTCTGTGATACACCATGACTTGTCACGAGGTGACATAGCACCAATGACACTGCAGTTAGTTGGACATGCGTATCAGATACAATCACGCAGGAGCATTCCCATAGCTTCATCAAAACAGGCACAGTGTAGAGTTCCCTCAAAAGGGAATCTCATCTTCTGCACAATATGAATAGAACTATTTAAACCTAAGAGATTTATTGTGCCTTTTGGTTTCTTTGCCTATAATATTTGCAGTCTATCGTTATTCACCAGGATGCAACTACAGTATATGAAAGCTTATCATATAGGCACTAGGTTTTTCTTTTTCTTTTTCCCCAGTAAAACTATTTTTTGTTCCATACATCATAGATCTTTCCCTGTCAACCTTACATTCTTATACTGTCATAATTGGCACTCCATAAAAGAAGATAAATGTGCTTGATGGCAGTCTAGAGGACGTCATCCCATTGGAAAAATAGAGTCTCTATAAATTCAGCTTAATTATTTATAACTACATTATTTATAATACATGTTTGACATTAATTAATTGATCTCAAAAACTGACGTACTCCTTGAAAAACCAAGCCGTGTCAAGCATTCAGTAGGAAAGTATTAATTGTGACAGGCACAAACCTACTGCTGCACCACAGATGACAGCCAGCAAAGGAATCCTGTTCCTTAGTAAAGGTACCAAATGATCCTTATAAAATCAGCCTTTGTTTTACAGCAGGGCATCAATTGTGGGGAAATGCAGGCTTATGTTGGCAAAGCAACAAGCGCAAAGCAGAAAGGCTACTAAGACATCTGCTCAACAGAATAAACAAGACTGCAGGGCCTGTTTGAAATGATTAAGGCATCTATTATTTAATGGGGAAATTAGAAGAAACTTAAATGCTGTTTGAGCAAAAGTCTAAAGAAAATTCTTAATCTGCAACTGCACAAGACTACAGCAGAGAGGAGGAATTTTGTCCTGTGATTTTTAAAGAGTTTTGTAATTACATAGCCTTTAACAAAGACCACAAAACATTTTAAGTTTTATTTAGTAGGAACCATTTTGAGGTTTATTGGTTTTATTTTTTGTAACTGGGTAATAGTGATATGTGAATCATACTGAATAATAATAATAAAACATAAAAAAAAGTTAAGAAAGTTATTTTGTCACAATGTTAACGTTAATATGTCAATAATAATACTACAAAATATAAAAGTGTAAAACGAAAGTGGAAAGTTATACCCTTGGGTTGAGATAACCCTTCAACAAATGGGCTTTAGGGAATGTTGTAGTTGTTGTTGTTATTTATTATTTAAATAATAATTAATATATTTATTACTTAATGATTCTATGAAATGCATTCAATTTAATAATATATTCATTCCATGAACTGTCAAATTAATGATTTAAAGGATTAGTTCACCCAAAGACAAAAATTCTGTCATTAATTACTCACCCTCATGTTCTTCCAAACCCATAAAACCTTCGTTCATCTTCGGAACACAAATGATGATATTTTTGATGAAATCTGAGAGCTTTCAGTCCTTTCATTAGGAGCAATGCAATTTACACATTCAATGTTCAGAATGATAGAAAAGACATCATTGAAGTAATACATGTGACTCCAGTGGTTTAATCTCAATTTTATGAAGCGATGCTAAAAAAAAAAAAAAAAAATGCTGAAAAAAAAAAATTACTTCTTTATATACAAAATAATATTATCCAAAGCATGTTCACGGAACAACTTCCAGTCTTGAGTCAACACAACACGTATGCGTTGTGGTGCTCCCCCTACTGGATTGCAGGTCAAAATTTCAGTAAATAAAGTGGTAAATTATGTATTTTTGTGCAAACAAAGCACTAGTGTCGTTGAATGTGTAAATTGTTTTGCTCCCAATTGAAGAACAGAAAGCTTTTGGATTTTATCAAAAATATCTTCATTTGTGTTCCGAAGATGAACGAAGGTCTTACCGGTTTGGAACAACATGAGGGTGAGTAATTGATGACAGAATTTTCCGTTTTGGGTGAACTAACCCTTAAAACATACCATCACTGGAATCACAGTAAAACCAGAAAATAAATGCATGAACACATTTTAGTTTATTCTGCTTAATTTTGTATTATGAATCAGGGTGGTGTAATTTACTCAAGTTTTTTTATGATTTCTGAATCTGTGATCCTAAACAGTCTTTCCTGCAGCAGGTTTTCACTGTGTGTATTATTGACGTGAATCTTCCACCCACCCTCTTTTTTTTGCGTAAAATAAAATCACACATAGATGGGACAGCAAGACAGAAAGTATTGCTCAGCCTGTGCTTTCAACCCATATTGCAGCATTTTCAAAGAACAACCGGGTGCTGTGCTCTGATTCACAAATGAATACACCGTAGGGAAAGTAATCATTCCTGATTGCAATCATTATAAGCACCTCTTGACTATCGCTGGGAGGGTTTTTTCATATTTTGACAAAGCCATCAAACAAATCCAATACGTTTCAATCCACTTATTGCCTTTCAAATTAGGTTGGGGCCCTGCATTCAGGCCTTTTGCATCAAACTAATGGTTTACAGCAAGTCTGCTATGGTATGTTCTAATACATTGACTAATTTGTTTTTAATTACTTAAAATGCCTTAAGTGAGGTCAGACTGTCCATTTATGACTCCAGGAACTACTTCACCCTGTTTAGGGCGCCACGTGATTGGCATCTCTATATTGTTATTTATTGCCACTTTTGCTCATTTACAGTAGTCACAAATCTGGGACATTTCCCCGTCTGCCTGGACAGTTTTATGGTGTTCTGTCTGACATATTTGCAGATGCCTAAATTATCGCAGAGGGAGTGACTTTCCAACTAAAGGTAAGAAAGCATATCTGCTATGGGGAAGGTGTTTTTATTTTGTTTTGTTTTTTTGTACATGAATGACAGTTGTGAAAGCAGGCCTGGCTACGACAGGCTCAGCCGGCTCTGACGTATCAAGCAGATAGTGTTTTTCAGACTGAGATGTTCCTTACTATGTCTTATAATTCACAGATGATGAAAAGCCAATGTCAATCACATTTGCAAGTGGAGGATGTGCAAGAGATACTGGAAGAATGTCTGTTGAAGGTAATAACACCAAATGTAGCTGTGAATAACTCCATGCTATGGTAATAGTTCAGTGCTGATTTGTTGACTGATCAAATTGAATAAACCATAAAGCTGTAGGTCCATGAATTCACATAAAATCTTTAGACAGCCTTTCCTAGAGCCATGATGAATATATTGTGGAGTAAACTAGTTAGTTGACTAAGCTTTCTTTCCAGCCTGTGGTAAAGCCTGTTTGAGAAATGGTTAAATCTCTTATATCGACAGCTATGGCTCAGCAAGTCACCATTGTGCCGGTGGCCATCATCACTGAGGTTTGTGAAGGTGTCAACCAAAGGCTCGGGCCCCAAAGGGGTCTGCCCACATTGGTTTAATGGAAAATGTCTCTGAAAACTGTTCAATTCAAAAAGCCCATTGCCTTTCTCTTTCTCTTGAGAGACATTTATACTTTGCTCAGTAAAAGTACCGCTAAGGTTCTGGAACTTTCCAACAACATTAAGAAAGTGTGGAGGGGAAAAAATGAACCTGTAAAGAAAAATGGGAAAAAGCTTGAAGGTCTTTAAAAACATTACTGAACCTAAAATGGCAGGGCAGGCTCAAGAGAAGCATCACTGTAATGACTTTTATCTTGCACCAATGAAATGTCACTCTGGTGACACTCTCACCTCACCTTAAAGTCTTGGCAAATGTCTGATATCATCAGATGTTTGAATGAGGCAAATAACATGTGTGTCTTATAATATAATGTTTCAGGTTTATATTATACAAATTTAATTTATGCTATTATGTAGATATTTTGAAACTTTAAAAATGATAAAAAGCAATATTAATTTGGCCAAACCACTACTTTTCTAGTCTTCGGAAAACTATACATGCAAAAAAAAAAAAAAAAAATGTAATAATGAAGTAAAAGGTCACTTAAGTGCACTTACAGTGAGTGCACTTCCATGATTATGATTCTTCACGCTTAAATTAGTTCACCCAAAAATGAAAATTCTGTCCATAATTACTCACCCTCATGTCATTCCAAACCCGTAAGACCTTCGTTCATCTTTGAAACACAAATTAAGATATTTTTGATGAAATCTGTGAGCTTTCTTAAAACTCCAAAAAAGAAAAAAAAAGAAAAAAACAGCATTACCAGATTTACTTATTACAAACCAGTGTGGCTTTATTTCTTAAATATTTTACATGTACAAAGGTTGTTGAAGCCCTTTAGTTGGGCACTTGGCCATTGTCTTTGGTTGAATTAATTATCTTTCAGCAGTTGTTGTATTTTCAACAACTTTTCATGCTCCTGACTGCAACAACATACAGTTTAGTATGTGCACTTTTTGGAATCAGTGGCTGATTTTGACATGTGTGAGTTTCCAAATGTGTATCAAAGTCTTTAAAAACAGCAACATTCAGTTTCATTATCATTCAAACTTTCATTATCATTGAAAGAGCTCTTCTCATAACTCCTGTTATTAAAAAAAAGTTTATGATTATGCTTTTATTAGACATTTTTCTTGGATTTCATATCTATATAAAAAGTTGAATATAGCCTATATATTTTCCTATAGATATTTGGTTTTGACGAGGTGTGTGCCAAATTGCGTGTTATTACCAGGGATTTTAAGGTATGGTTGCTAGGTGATTTTGTTTTGGAACCTTCAGAACCTTCTTTTTCTCAAAATTGACTTTGCTGACTCTATCGACTTCTTTTTGTTGGATTACAACAAATCGTACATCATTCTGAAGGTTTTTTTTTAAATAAAGAAATTACAATAACTCATTTTTGAAAACTTGCTCATTGCGACTACGTTTGCCAGCACAGGTCATATATAATTCAATAAATAATATGTTTAACCTTATATTGTTTTTCCTTCATGTCATTAATGTTAAATATAGAAATATGCAAGCAAAACACTGCTTGCATACAGACAAGCTGGCCTACTCACACTCAACCCCATTTTGCTTGAGAAAAGCATGAATATGCTGGTCCATCAGCTAGACCAGCATTAACCAGCCTGGACCAGCACTATACCAGCATAAACCAGCCGGGACCAGCATGTAATATATTGTACATTGTATGCTGATCAGTTCATTTTGAGCATGTTTGAGGAAAGAAATGTTAAGAGAAATGAGAAATGTTACACATGGCTTGCAGTTCAGCCACCATTTTGTCTTCCAACAAAAGTAAACTGTCAATGGACTGCAATGAGATGTCACCACCACTGGGGACAGATCTTCCCTGTGTCGACACTTCATCATGGGTCTGTGTGATAAAGCTATCAATGGTGTCATTCTGCTTTTAATTCACCTCAGTGTGTCAATTATAGACATCTTGTGCTGACTAACCCATTTAACCAGTGGCCAGTTGTCACCAGTGAAGAGTGAAGGTTTGTGCAAAAATGACTCAGAAAAGTGAAATCGGTTCTGAGAAGATATAATTTGCTTGCCACTTGCTATTGCTATCCTATTGAGTTAGTGTATAATGAAGATCTTCGTACATAACTTCAAACATCTTAGCAAATATCATGCATACATAAAAATGTATTAGCAACAGTAAGAGTCAACTGATTACATTACAAGGCTGATCTGTTCATGCAAACTGAAGAAGGAGCCATCAAATATTTGCTATTATTACAAAGAACCGAACATCACACAAGCTTTTGGCCAAGTTCGTCAGATATCTGGACTGGATTTTGTGTTGATAATGATTTTTTATTTTTTTTTGGATGGGGTTGAGGGTGTTTAACAATTATATTTAATCATAAAAAAATTAAAAATACCAAAAAGATTTAGCAGATGCTGTTGGGAAGCTATGACTATGTTTTTTTTTACTCCGGTACGGGTAGCTCACTACACAACACTTCTTAACGGTAAGAAATTTACCATTCTCAAAATATATTTTACTTTTTTCTTGAAGCACAGTTGGTAGGTTGGCAGAAAAATGTGCTATGCAGCTCATATTTCTGGAACAATGGTCTTGAAAGGTCACATTTTTCCTTCAAATTTGTCTTTAAAACTTTTCCTCCACTTTAGAAAAAGTGCCACAACTCAGTTTGGCAGGTAGAAAGTTGCATAGAATGTCATAAACTCATAATGTACTCATGAAATTCCACAGCCTTATAAAGTCACCAATCAACCTGTCATATGACTTTTTATCATAACAGGCAAGAATCAAGAACGTCACACGGGAAATCAAACAACAAACAACAAATGTCTGATAATGAAGGGATTCTAGTTGACTCCAAAACCATGAAAAAGTTATGCAATTTTAGTGCAGTCCATGTGTATAGCAGTCATTGAACAGTGAAGTCTGGCAGCTCACAGAGCTAAAACTGTAAAAAATATCCTGTTAAATTTATGGAAAACCATTGTGGTTGCCAGAAATTCATGAAAAATTGTGCCTGTATATTCAACAGCTTATATTCGTATATTTCATTAAGTGATACAGTAGTGGCCAAAAGTGACGTCCGACCTCAGAAAATTGAGATCTTCAATCTTTATTCAAATGTTTTTTAAAATTTGTTTACGATTTTGTAAGCATATTGCATAGTTGTGCTTGGAGTCAATTGTTTTATTTGTGATAATGCAATAAAACATGCAGAATTGTGTGAACATATTTTTTGGCAAGGCTGCCATAAAAAGAAATTATGAACACAAACTAAAACGAGAGAACTACCGTTTCTGTGAAAACAGAAACAGCATCTCATTAAAAAATCTAGAAAAATCCTGTAATCATCTTCCCACAAAAATTTTGGAAATTATGCAAATGTGAAAAATATGCATAGCTGGTGCCGGCTACATTCCCATTTACATGCAGCTGTTCTCAGGAACTAAATCAGAGCATTTCAGGCAGAGGGTGAAAATAGGTGCTGCTTCACTGTACAGTATGAGAAAAATAATGTGTTTATGAACTTCAAATCATGTAAATATATTGTAGCAGATTTGCTTGAGCAAAGTGCGCTCTTCGCTTTGTAATGCACAGCACGATCAGACTTATTTAATTAAGTCACAGCCTTTGTCGATTTGATAAAGGGATAAAGCCATGTTGTACTTTCGATTTTAGTTTGTTTGACAGATACTTCGCAAAAGCAATGGCACTAAATACAATGTTAAATACCTTTCATTTTATTGTGAAATGTTTAAATATATTTTTGGTTCATTATGAAACTGTGGCGGGACAGATTAGATTACAGCAGGCCGCCAGACTAGTTAATGAATGGGAAACACTAAATAGTTTGAATAAGTGTACTATTGGTGTGCTTCTAGGAACAGTGTTGGAAAACATTGCATTATGCTAAACAAGTGTTAAACAGGAAGCTTATCTTTAAGTATGCAACTTGTGACCTGTGAATCTTTTACATCTCCTCTACAGCTGAACAACAACTGAGAATTGGGCACAAACATTCCTGGTAGACCGTGGTGCTAACAACACCAAGGTCACAGGTTCAATTCCCAGGAAAAACACATGCTGATAAAAAATTATCCTATGTGATGAATTCACTGTCACTTTGGATCAAATTCACAAATGTAAATGTAAGTACACAGAGAGGACTTGGGCAAACTAAAGTTCCTACTTTCATACTGCTTAAAGAACACCTATTATTGCTATTTTTTATTATTATTTACCTTTCTTTTTATGTGTAATATACTGTAGCTTTTTGTGCATGTAAACAATCTGCATAGTTACAAAGCACAAAGTGAATCTTTCTAAAAGAAAAAACTCCTAGTTTGTAATCCATTATTTCTGTGACTTTTCTGTTATGTCACCATGCAACAAAGTTGCATAATGCCTTCTACTGGTTCCTTTGGTCACCTTCAAAGAACAGTTGGAAAAGTGATTGATGTCGAGGAGACACTGTGTTTTTTTTGTTGTTGTTATTGTTTTGTTTTGTTGTTTTTGTTTTTTTTTCTGATGCAAGGGCAAAAACATTGTATGGACTTCCAATTGTGACGGCATAGAGGCCATATAATGTTTACACCTGCTCACAAAGCCTCAGGAGCTGAACACGATTATGGTAAGGGCCATTACATTTCTGTCACAGGATTTCATGAGTCACAACAGACTGGGGCCAGCTGACCAATCAGAGCAGACTTGGTTTTTCAGAAAGGCAGGCTTTAAAGAAACAGGAACTAAATCAGCATTTCAGGCAGAGGGTGAAAACAGGTCCTGTTTCAATGTACAGTATAAGAAAAATAATGTTTATGAACTTCAAATCATGTAAATATATTCTAGCAGACCCCAAAAATAAAATGATGAACTAAATGAGCATAAAAAAGTACACTTTAGTATTAATAGTATTATAATGCTCCCAAGAGGATTTGAACCCAGATTTTCAAACTCTCGGTATAGAGTTTCCTTACCACTAAACCACTTGACCCTACCGTCCCGGCTGCTTTATGTTCTTCAGCTGAATCCTTCATCAACTACACTTAATCCGCATGTTCCAAGTATGAAATTACACACTTCATCAATTAAGGAAACATATTGCATGCTTTGTACATCCTTTGCGGCGGTGACAGCTTCAATGTATTACAAACTTTTTTTTTTCTTTCTTTTTTTTTTTAATGGGTGAAAGCAATTTTCTGTTCCTCATGAGAGTCTCCAGAGAGCGTGATAGCAAAGCGTCTTTACTCAGTAAGTGAAACATGCCCTGATGCCCTGTCATTCTTTACCGTCTCCTTTGATTTATAAACCTGTCACTAGTGGCTCCACATCTGAGCAGCTTGCAAGTTTGCCTGTTTTAATGCGCATGTTTGATGTATGTGATTCATGTCTTAAAGTCGCATATGTGTAGCTGCATTCACTCTCAGAAAAAAAAGGTACGGCGCTGTCACTGGGGGAGTACCCTAAGGTACAAAAGTGAAAAGGTACATCTTTGTACCTTACTTAACCCTAAACGGTACATATTAGTACCTTAAAGTTATATATTAGTACTGTAAAAGTACATATTAGTACCTTTTCACTTTTGTACCTTGGGGTACTGCCCCAGTGACAAGTACCATACCTTTTTTTCTGACAATGTTGATTAGCTAAGAGGAATGCATTGAATCCTTTTAAACGGATTTACTTTGAAATCAGGTGACTTGGGTCTCAGTTGAGTATTTAAGTCTAATCACAGCCAACATAAGGACATAACAGTCTATGATGTGTTTAGAAAGACAGCAATACACTTACACTCACAGGTGACTTTATTAAGTACACCTTGCTAGTACTGGGCTTTTGCCTTCAGAACTGCCTTAATTCTTCGTGGCATAGATACAACAAGGTGCTGCAAACATTCCTCAGAGTTTTTGGTCCATATTGACATGATAGTGTTATGCACTTGCTGCATAGTTGTTGGCTGCACATCCATGATGCGAATTTCTCGGTCCACCACATTTCAAAGGTGCTCTATTGGATTGAGATCTGGTGACTGTGGAGGCCATTTGAGTATATGGACTCAATGTCATGTTCAAGAATCCAGTTTGAGATGATTTGAGCAGACACCAGGAAATGGTAGAAGTGGCCAGTTGATGGTAACCCAGAGCACAGCAAAGATGATAGCCTATGGTGGAGTTGACGGAAGGAGGAGCCAAGATGTTGACGTGGCCGACAACATCTGGAGGATGACTGACAGAAGGGGAGCTGATGTCAGGGGATCCCAGGGCGCAGACAGAGAGCCGATGGACTTGAGCGACACCGCTGGCACTGGCGACCAAGGCAAAGCCGCGGCGATGAGCATCCGAGGTGGTACCTGAGTGCCTGAGGACTGAGGTGCAGCCAATGTGATCAAAGACCAAGGCAGAGATGGGGGAAGGAGGAGCCCACTGAAGCCGTAAGAGTGGAGAGACAGAGGCAAGCGGAAGGCTCACAAGTACACCACGGGCAGGCAGGGTGACGACTGACCAAGGTGGAGCCGGAGGGAAGAGGGAGCCCAGTGGAGCCATAGGGCCGAGGGTCTCTGGTGGATCCGAATGTAGGAGGAGTCAAGGCAGAGCCGACAGGTCGACAAGCTGAGGTGGAGCGAAGGGATCAGAGGCCGGAGACGGAGCTAAGGGATCCTCTTGCTTAGGCAAGGTTGGTGAGTGCCTGAGGCTTCACATTGCTGCAAGGCATCCGATGGAGGTGAAGGGCTGCAGGCATCCAGCTGAGGCGGGGGTGAAGGGCTGGAGGAGCTTAGTAGTGGAGGTGGGAGAGGGAGGTTGGGCAGGATTACTTACAATAATTCAATGTTCATACCAGGTGAAAACATAGTCATTATGCTGAGCTGAACCAGCGGCAATGAAGACACAGACGATGATGATACAGATGATTCAGGGTGGGAAGCAGTACCTCTGAATTCAAGTCTATCAGCCAGTTCTTTTTGTCCAATTCCACCAGGATTCCCTCTGTCATGGTGGTTGCTGGCTTATACACCTGGTCAGACTCACATTGGTTGGGTCGGCTGCAAGGCGAAGGTTGTCACTGTTGTCACCGGCTCTATCCTCGCGGCAGGCTAGGGCAAATTCTCTGTGGTCGAGGGTAGTTGTGGCCTGGGGTCTGGGTCTGGCTGTGTTCTGGATCGGGGGTAGACACTCTTCAGACACCTGATGATGACCTCCCTCCAGTCAAGTCCTTGGGTGTCTGTGAGGTCTATAGGATGGTGGAAATTCACCCCGATACAGAACAGAGACTTGATAGTCTTGTCATCGTACGGTGTTTGTACAGCGAGACAGCAGAAATGTTCTCCATAGTTCAGCCAAAGCAGCGAACTGAGCTGCTATATCCATTTGCGGTCTGGTATTCTGTAACGTTATGTCCAAGGAAGACAAAGATGATTATAAAGATAACACTAGGTTTATTAAATGACTCAAAATAGAATGATCCAACATGCATGCTACAATACCACAGACACTGAACACAGAACACAGGGAAAAAAAGGAACTTAATAAATGATACAAACAAGGAAATTAACATCACAGCTGTAATGATAATCAGTGTCCATAGCAGCTAATGATAGGCAGGAAACTAAGACAAAGAAGCACGTGACTGAAGATAACAAATTAAAAGTCCATGAAGATAAAACTAAACAGTACCTTGACAGTATGACAAAGCATTTTTGAATTATTTTATGAGAAGCATTAAATGTTAACAGCTAATGAGGTCATTTTGATATTATGCTTCTAATAAATTCATGCTTTTCAATAACATATTCATTCACACAATTATGCTTTGGTAAGCAAAGCTTACTTGTAATATAGTGATAGTCTAATGCAGGCATGAGGCAAGTCCAAGTTATCTCAAGCTTCAAAGGTCAGCAGTTAATCAAGAGAGGGATTATCTTCTAATTAACAAACTATGGGTTAAAGGATAATTGCCTTAAAAAAATGAGGCTTTGATTGTTCTTTAAATAGGGAATCATGGAAAGTGAAAGCATTTAGCCGATATGCTTGTCTCAAAGGACTTTGTCATGCATTCAACAGATATTTAATATGCAAACATTTGCAGAACAGTCTTGCATTAAGTTAAACTCAGTTAAAGCACTGATCCCCAAATATCTTCTTTAAAAAAACTGTAATGATACCTGTGCTTAGACTTTGCTATGACAATAATATCTTTATTACTAATGTTGTTATGAGGATGTTTGTGCTTAAATTGTACAGCTTGTTGGGGTGTCCTATTACTTTTCAGATTTACATAAAACAGGTGAAAATGACTCTTTTGATTTGGGCCACACCCTATCATTATATAGTGGTGGGTATTGCATGAGCAAGCATCACTTATTTTCTTCATAAAATGTAAAAAGGTTTACTCACCATTTTTAAGGGCAGAACTGTCATGTTCAGTCATAGTTTTACTTTATCAAGAACTTTTAGTTTGCTTCTCTTTGTTTTCCTGTTTCCTTTGTTCTATGTTCAAGTTTGTAATTAGTTACCATGATTATTCATTATATGATTAATTAAATCACACCTCTTTACATTTGAGTTAGTTATATTGTGTTTATAAGTCCTTCAGTTCATTTAGTTCTTTGTCTGGTGTTGCCCAGGTGAAAAAATACTATAGTAATTTATAGTAAATTATAGTGTTTTCGAACAATACTATAGTAAAGTACTTGAATTAATTTGTTGTGGTAATTCTATAGTTGCTGTGATAATATAACAACTATAGTAATATAAACAAATTACTTTACCCAATACTGTACTAAGTTTTCTACAACTATAGGGTATATTATAGCCTACTACAATATACACTACAGTTTACTGTAGTAAAAACTAAAGTATACTACAGTATTTATTACAGTTTCACTATAGTTAATACTACAGTATGCTGTAGCATTCATTAACAAAGTGTTGTAAATATTATAATATATACAGTATACTACAATTTACTATAGTATGGTTCAAAAACAGTATTTACTGTAGTATTTTTTCACCTGAGTGGATGTGTTCTGAGTACACACTGTTGCTTTGTTTTCTCCTTGTTGAATTAAAAGCTACCACTACTATTTCTGTGAAACCTTCCACTTCATCATCCTTTGTAGACCAGAACATAACAAGAACCAAGACAAAGCGTCATAAAAGAGCTTTGTCCATAATCACATACTGTTATTAGGTACATTTGGTTTGAAACTTACATTGTGACCATTAAAAAGGTAGGCCTGTGTTCTATTTAGTATGAATGGGTGTAGTATAAATGAAATTCGGATTTACTACATCCACCTTGTTCTTATTGTCATGTGACATACAGCATCAGTTGTGTCGTTTCACTTCCATTGATCAAGTAGTAGGTCATTTGGGTACTTTTCACCTACTGTTTTATGAATACTATGAATTTGAAAATACTACTTGGCTCACATACTGTTTTTCGCCTACTATATTGTATCGAAGTAGGCATATTCTGACACAGCACGTGTTTGTAATTGTCTGACTACAGAAGTAGAAGTATGTGTCCATGCCATTGCCACTAATGATCATGCTGATGGAAAACACACGATTTGATGATGTTTACCTTTGAGTCAGGCTGAGTATTAGTAAACTGTTGGGAAATTAAGAAACAAGTTATTCTACTAAAATGACTTGGAAATTGACAAGTTGTCATTGGACTAACCTCCTGTCAGCCGGAGTCAACTGAGAAGTCAAAAAGCAGACAGCATTTATAGTGACATGGGTTGGGGAGTCCATGCCAGTGGGTGAAGATGTCAATGAGCTGACCTTTCAGAAGATCTAATGAGGATCCAAGTTTTGGTTCTTAAAAAGTAGCCATTAGCTGTATTGTGTCTTACCAGATTTATTCAAAACCTAATCCTACCTCTCATTTTTGTTGAATAGTTTATTCAGAGTTCATCGTTACATTGCAGACCACAGTAAAACATTAGGCCTGGAATTAGTATTGTTGAATTCAGTAGGCAAGAAACATCAGTTACACTTTATTTTAAGGTAACCTTGTTACAGTGTAATTAAACATTTAAGTACTGAGTAATAATAATTAACTACATGTACTTACTATAGCTTCAGGGTTTGGATTAGGGTTAGTTGCATGTAATTATGAACAGTTTATAGTTATTACTAGTAACTACATGTAAAATACAGTATTACTGAAATATCTGAATGTATCCAAACATTGAGGTTACCAACTTTCCTCTCAGATTCAGCCGAGTGTACATCTAGGACACAGACACTCCTTTCCCGCTTCATTTTCTCTTTTATCTACTGTTGTTATGCCTTTATCGTTGCAGCCCCTAACATTATCAAAGCAGCACAACTCAGCAGATTCAACAATGAACATCAGAAGCAAGAGACATTTGTCACTTGACCTGCAGTGTTGCTGGAGGATAACAGAGCCATAGAGGCACTGCACCTGCAATATCACTGTGTTTCAGAGGGCCAAACAATGACATGGCAATTGATAAATGACAAGAATAATAGCAGGCTATGAAAGAAATTTCATGCCACCATGCTTCATTTATTTGCACTCAGGATAATGGTGATATTAGCATTTTGTTTTTATTTTTAGTAGGTGAAAACAGCACTGACATTTCACTTGGCATCAAATTAACATGTATTTTCTTACAATATTATATATTGTATATATATATTTATTTATTTAATTTTTTTTTTCTGCATAATAAATGGTCAGTGGAAAATTTAGGATAAAAAAAAATATATAAAATTAAATAAATTAAGAAATATGGCCTTTTGTCACAGTACTACTGTATCAACTATTTGTAAGTCTATATATATATATATATATATATATATATATATATATATATATATATATATATATATATATGTAACAGTGATTAGAGTATTAGTAGACTGTATGCTTAATATCTGCTAATGCTTTATTTTGATGCTCCCCCAAACAGACATTCTACTGACTATAAGGGCCTATGATACACCTGGCGCAATTGCGACGCCAGGCGCGATGCAAGTGTTTTTTGCTAGTTTCAGCCTGACGTAGTTATCATTTTCACATCCAGCAGCATGTTGTTTAAATAGCAAATGCACTCGCACCCATCTGTTTGCTCATGGGCGTTCTGGTCTGAAAACGAGGTGTGTTCAGGCGCATTGTTAGGGTGTTGCTATTTTGAGGCACCTGCAAATGACCAACAAAAGTTCACAACGCGTAGGAGAGTTCACAACGCGTGTACACTCTGCTTGTTACACACACAGAGCAGCACACAAACATTTTTAAGTATTAAAAATAAAAGGATTCCTCTCTGGAGAAGCATTCAGTCTTTCCGCTTGCAAATTCTGCCATGTTAATAGCGAATCGGCCATGGTGCAAGCACAACTGGCTTTTAAAGGGAATGGGAGATGAGACTCTGATTGGTTTATTGTACGTTACGCCCAAAACACACCCATGGTGCATTAAGAGACAAGGGACAAACCCTTTTGGACCATGCGTTTGGCACACTGACCATTTTTTCTGTCGTTAGACTAGCAAAAGAGAATTTGGACACACTCTAAATGCACCTGCGCCATGCACTTCAGACCGTACACATCATTAAAATAGGGCCCTAAATGTTACATCCACCATCTGGAGTGCCCTTGATTTACCCCAGAGGGCACTCCTTCCATCTTTGTTATCTCATCATGGACTGCATTTCCCATAACCCATTGCCCGGACTCATTATGCCTAATTACTTTCAGCTGTTTCTCATTACCCATGTTAACTCTGCCTTGATATAAGCCCTGTTTATTTAGTCATTCCTTGCGAAGTCTTGTATGTTGTTACACTGCATTTCTAAGCATTATCCTGGTTTCCTGTGTCTTGATTTGTTGATCCTCTGCCCATAATCTGGATTACCTTTTTTTGTATGTGTTTCCTGCCCTGTTGCTTATTTGGAATGTTTGCCCATGTGTTTGACCCTATGGAATTACGATTCTGGAATGTCCCAATAAAGCTGCATTTGGATCTTCAACCAAAGTCTCGGAGCAGTTTGTAACAATAAGCAACTTTGCAAATACATGCCAAATTATTCTACCAACCCTAGGCCTAACCTAACAGTCTATTAATACTCTAATGGGAGTTAGTTGACCTGTAGTTGCAACGTTACTTATAGTTAGTAGAATGTATAACGTGGAACATTGGAATAAAGTATAACCAAAAGCATATATTGGTAAAGCCAATGTGCATGTTAAGTCACAGGTGTTCACCTCACTGAATTAACTTCTAATGGCAGCTGCAGTGACGTGATGACTTTAAGCCGGGTACTCACTGTGCAATTTATAATAGTACTTTATGATTGTTGCTTGTCAGACTGCACGAACATGATCCTCATGTAGGACATATAGGATCTCAGCTGTCCTATATGTCAGACTGTACGACAGTCAAGACGCGTTAAAAATGGACACGTGCTTGAAAACTTGTCAGGAGTTTTACATCATCAACCCACACACATTCGGTGACTGTAAGCTGCATTACATGTGGGAATGAAATGGTGGCTAACAAAGAAATCTCTAGCGTTGTAACGCCACGCCAGCAGAGGGAGCCGTCCCCTGAATACTGACTGAGTTCTACATCCATGCTTTGCGAAGTATTGCCAGTTACACTGCCTTACCGAGTGTTTACCTTTTTTTCTTGTTTGCTACCACATGTATTATTCTGCCTGTTTGACTTTGATTGTCTGGATTATCCCTTTCTGTTTTGGCTGCTTGATTGGACTATTTACTGTGTTTGGACCTACTGCCTGCCTGCCACACTGCCTTTGGATTATCCCTTGTGTTTGTTCACGGATTGGACTGATATTCTGGTACTAACCCATTGCCTGTCTACGATATTTGTTTGTTTCTGTTGCTGCTCAATAAACCCTCTGCAAATGGATTCTACTTCGGACTCCGCGTCCTCTTTACAAGCGTTAATTTTGATTACAGCTTATCTTGAAAAACGAAGACAATTTGATGTTTGTCGTAGGAGAAGTCACACTGCAGGACTATGCGGCAAATCTTCTGACACTGCCAGAATTTCGTCGGAGGTAAAATTTAATTGCAAAGGTCATTAATCGGCTGTCTGTCAACTTGCAATCAAAGACTACAGATTTTTGCCTAGGAATCTTTTAGGATTCTCAAAATTTGTCTCAGATGACCAAATCATGGCCAAAATCGCACCGTGTGCACCAGCCTTTACCAATTCGCATTTGCCTCTTTTAGTTATAAGGCGGGGCTTATTCCACCATATATCATGTTGCACTCTCTCACATTCACAGTAATATGAGTGAACCGTCTTGGTATACACATTCCTTGATATAAATTAGCAGTCGGGCTTGTTTTATTCTTTGATTTCATTAACTTTACTTGAACTGCTCAGCGTTAAGATGGCTTCTAGCAGGTGAAGACTTTTTTTCTTCTTTTTTTCTGTGGGAAGATAGACAGATAGCATCAGAATTGAGAGTGGGTGAAGTATAGAACAGGGAACCGCACATAAAACCTTACCAGCTGTAGGTCACAATTCATTTTGATATGAGAGGAGCGGTCGGGCAGAACGAAGAGAGCGGGCACAATGCCGTGAAACTGTCGCAGATGAGCCATAGACGGTGAAGTGCGCAGCAGTGTGCATACGCTGCCCCAGGGAGTGCTCCCGTCCTTGCCTACTGTATATCGCCTGTTTCATCCAATACTGGTTCAGTGCTGACTTTGCAAGCAATGTTGTGAATGTTGAGAAGTATAGTTGTTAATATTGCAAATGTTGTATAGTTCTGTATTGTAGTATTAAAAGTCAACATTAATTTGCTTTCTTTACCCTTACCTCACTAAAACATTAAAGTCACCATGAAATCAAATTGGACAATTTTTTTTTTTTTTAAATAAATTTGATGAACAAATTAGTTGTTGTTTTTTTTGTTTTGTTTTTTTTAACAACCACCTAAAACTCATTATGCTTGTTTGATTGATAGCCTACATTTAAATACTACTTTGCCAGCTATGGCTGTTTATACAGTTCAAAATATACATAGAGATCCATCACAGATGTATCCTCTTCTGCAGCACAAAGGACTGTGGGCAAGAAGCAGGCCTTAGATATATACCCTGTTTGATACTTACATATATAAACAGCTTGTTACAGCTCAGGCTAATCAGTTTTAGAGAGACTTATGCTGCTTGTAATGCTGTGATATCAGTTAGATTCACTTAAACCAGAGAATCAACACATACACAATACACAATGTTTGGCATATTTCTTTCAATGTACTATGGTAACACTAACCTTAATCTCTTCTGCTATATACTGTAGAATGAATAGCATGTTAATTAGGATGCAGCCAAGCACTTCCACAAAACTCCAGAGTCAGCTCCCTGAACAAGTCTCTCATGCTAATTTGGCATGATGAAACATATCTGTTGGTCATTGGACAATATTACTGAACTTCTTCAAAGCAGATGGACAAGCTAATTGCCCAAGTACTTCACAGCTTGGGATCTAGTGCTCCTTTAGCCTTTATCAGACAGAGCAGGGAATATTCTTTGCATCTCAAAGCAGTGTCAGATTAATTGTTAGCATGACATGTATGTTAACCATGCTCTCTCTATACGCTCTGTGCCCTTTCCAATGTTGGTTGGAATTGTGGAAAGTTGAAAGGTTGCCTGGCAATTACTGGCTAATTGAAGCTGCTTTTGTGTGTGTGTGTGTGTGTGTGTGTGTTGCCAACAGGTGTCTACTAATTAAAGAGGTGATTGATGTGTTTCAAATAAGACCACTGGAAATTGGTTAAACAATTCCTTGAAATAATGACTCCACCAATATGTAAAGCAAAAATAATAGTTTGGGTTCAGAAGATAATTTAAGATCATTATATGACACTTTCACCATCATATGCGTCTTGTTGCTTTTGGGTGAAACCTCTAATTTGCATTCAATAAATGCAGTGAAATTGGATATTCAAAGAGATTTTTTTTTTTCTCTTTGGAATAAACTAAACCAATACATTATGTAAAAATACAAGGAGTGTATTAACAAATAAAAGGGTCCATTTTGATGTCTAAAAATGAGTCCACAAACATGTGAAGACATTTATGAGTCTTAATGTGCAATTTCCAAAACTTCTATAGAACTTCAGAATGGAATGAATGAAAGTGTTCTTTTGAATCAGACTCAGACCTTTTAAATTCTGCTAACAAATTGTATATCCCTGCTTTCTTGTCTGCTAGGTCTTGTTTCTGTCTCATCCTTGCCATCTGCTTTACCATGATAAAGAACTAAGCATTTATGTTATACTTCAAAGCGAACACTTCTGAGGAGGCATTCTCACAGGATCCATTCTCACCTTTCATCTGTGGCATTTTTTAAAATCTGTTGGTCCATGTACCAAAGTCAGACAAAAGTCTTTGACTGTTGACAGAAGGGGTGTCACTAGGCCCAATTTTAGGGCTTTAGCCCCCCTAAATATTTGTGATTAAATCCGTAATATGTACACTAATTCGTGATGGCCTCAGTCCCCTCATAACTCATATGAAACTGGCGGCAGACTTCGGCTCCTCCTTGTGTTATTCAGCTTGTTCTTCAATCCGTAGCAGCACAGTGCCAGCATCAAAACCAAAGAACGTGTGTGCATTCATTGATAGATTGTTATGATATCTGCATCTGTGCAGTTCTTTGTCATAAATGCAGTTTATATAATATGACATGGGAGCAATTCAAGACGGTTTCCCATCCATTGTAAAATTGTATTAAATTCCTTTCATTTAAATGGCATGAGACTTTGTGACATTTCCTACTCTTGCTATACTTCATACTTCACTGCAATAAAATTGCTAAAATTTATTATATAATTTAATATTCATTTTATAATAAATCCAAAGCAAAACACTATAAAAGAACTATAAAACTGAGTGGAAATGGCAAATGAACTAATGAGTAATCCTCTGCAGCCTTCTACTGGTTATATAGAGGTCATTTCATGTCATTTTCATGTTAAAAGTCTGTTTGTTTTCCAACAAGTGACAGAAATCCCCCACTAAAGCATGGCAAATTTTCCATGTTCTCCATGAATGAAAATGATAAATGTAGATCTTCTTTAAAGGGTTAGTTCACCCAAAAATGAAAATTCTGTCATTAATTACTCACTCTCATGTCGTTCCACACCTGTAAGACAAAAACACTGCTTCATGAAGCTTCGAAGATTTACAAATCTTTTGTTTTGAATCCGTGGTTCAGACCGTGTATCAAACTGCCAAAGTCATGTGATTTAAATAAACAAGGCTTCTATACATTGTAAGTGTTTCGAAATTTCAATGGTTCACCACTGGGGGGCGTGATTTTGGCAGTTTAATATATGCTCCGAAACACTGATTCAAAACAAAAGATTCGTAAAGCTTTGAAGCTTTACGAAGCAGTGTTTTGAAATCGCCCATCACTAGATATTGTTGAATAAAGTCATTATTGTGTCTTTTTGGCACACAAAAAGTATTCTCGTTGCTTCATAACATTTAGTAGCTCTCTGGGCATTAAAAGTGTTAATTGTCTTGCTGGCAATTCAGGCCTCACCGAGCCATTGGATTTTATGAAAAATATCTTAATTTGTGTTCCGAAGATGAACGAAGGTATTACGGGTGTGGAACGACATGATGGTGACTAATGACAGAATTTTCATTTTTGGGTGAACCCTTTAAAGCCTCCTATCGCATTAAAAAAATAAATAAAATGATATATATATATATATATATATATATATATATATATATATATACACCTTTCACATTCCCGGGTCAGTTTTGAGCAAACTATTATTGCACCACATTCAATTGTTCATTTAAAGCAATAAAATAACTGTCTGTAAAAAAAAAAAAAAAAAAAAAAGTGCTTCATGTTTAAACTAACATTTATAAATCAAATATAATTTCGTAAATTGCATAAACAATTAAGAACAAATAAGAATCATATATTTATGCATAGTTGAATACAAAGAGCCGAAGCATCAGAGTCCTTTTTTGCATTTAAAGATGCAGTGTGTAAAATTTGTGAGGATCTATTGACAGAAATGCAATATAATATACATAACTATATTTTCAGTGGTGCATAAAGACCTTACATAATGAACAGTTATGTTTTTATTACCTTAGAATGAGCCATTTCTCCGCAGGTCCCCCCTCCATGTCAAGTCGCCATTATGCGCATTATGCGGCATGTTTCCACAGTAACCCTAAACGGACAAACTGTTCTACAGATTGCATTTCATCACAATGTTCGTTGGTGTTTTTAGAGGCAGCTTGCATTGTCACTACGTTGAATATGCACAAAGTAGTAGTAGTAGTAGCAGCAGTAGTAGTAGTAGTCGTCATCTGGTTTATTAGAAGCAGAGACCGTTCTTTGTTAGAAGTAAGAAGAAACCTCATTGCTTCACTGGCTAATGTACTCTCTGCTGTCTCAGACAACGACATATTTGTTGTGTCGGCCAGACGGCCACCGTAGCTACTCCGAAAAGGAGGGGTGTGAGTGGTGTGCAGCGTTAGTTGCAGTTCGCAACCTCACCGCTAGATGCCACTAAAATGTACTCATTGCACCTTTAAAAACATTAGATTGCAGCAGTTTTTGAATTTCTATTAACTTTTCATGGCTTTCTAAATGTGGCTCTCTTGTGTGAGACACGAATGCAGCAGTCAAAGATGTCCGTCTAGTGCACAATGGAAATGCGTTCTGTGTGAACGGCTTGGTTGCAGTTTTGATGTAACCTAGATTTTCCCCGCATTGAGCTTCTCTATTTCTGCAATGTTTTGAATGAGCAATACAGCACCGCCGCATCTAGTGAGTTCAACCGGATAGGCTAACAAAAACATTAAAACGCAACAACGACACTCAATCATCATCGTGTCTTGTGCGCCACTGATAAGGCTGCCTTATACACAACTTTTTTTTTTTTTTTTTAATTTAAATGTATTTTTATTTGACAATTAGTCAATTGAAAATTAGTTTTGTTTGTATAAATTAATTTATTAAGGTTGATTCAGCAATGTTTAATAATATTTTGGACTTAAATTGAGTTAATTTAGATATATGGAGGTTTTTAGTGCAAAAAAATCCAGCGTTAGCGTCTGTCCTGGCAGGTCACGTCAGTCAAGCTCGCATCAGCTGACTCCCAGGTGACTTACGTCTACCTATAGGAATACGACGCCTATCACAGCATCCATATATAAGCTCCTCAGTATTATCAGCAGCTATTGCATTTCTCAGGAGCTAATTACCCTTCTCCATCCCCAGCTCCTCCTTTCTTCAGTCAGGATTGGCCTTATGATTCCATTGAATCAAACTAATTCTTGAAATATGTGTACATGTTAAATTATTGACATTAATTATATCTGCATATGTTGGTTCTGTTCTGTTTACCCTAGGGGGGTTATTGCTGCTCTCCCTGCTCTTATCCATGCTAGGCTGCATGGATGCACAGGGAGTTCTTGCCCAGAACAGAACCATACCGCCAATACAAACTCTATGCAATTATCAATCATATTTGACGATAGTGGTTCTGACAGAAGCAATTTTATACTGGTTACTTCAGCCTATACTGTACAAAAGCCTCTAAAGAAACTATTCTTAATACGAGAGAAATGACACATCACAAAGCAACAGAGTACACTATAGACTTAATAATGTTTCATGAAAGGAAGCCCCTAGCAAGGATTAATGTGTTACAAGGGTTCATGATTCAAATTTTCGATCAGTACAGGTCAAAGTTTTGATGTGGTCATGTCTGGTCTATTTAATAAAAGTTATCATGTCAAAGAGAACAGTACGTGACCTAAGGCTTCCACAGCCCATATGAGATACAAATGAATACATGCTCTTACTTATCAAATAATTCTCAATTGGCCATGTACGGTATTTGACTAAAGCTTCTGGGCTTAGCGTACGGTATTAAATTAGGGTGTCACAAGGGAACTAGTGTAATTTTATTTTAATACCTGGTGAATGCTGTATTCCACATTCATGGTTGTTTATCTAATTGTAAATATCGGAAAACCTGATCTTTTCTTTCTTCTTTTCTATTTAATTAATGTATCGACTGCACGTTTGTTTGTTTTTTTCAGAGGTAATTTACTGGAAGCCTGTTTTACTTCAAAGCTTTGTGAATATTTTGTGAATATTCATAATAAACATGTAATGACATTTAAAGACCCAATGAAATGCCTTAACAAGCATGTTTTTCTTACCCATGTTGGTGTATTTTCCAAACAGGAAGATGGAGCAGAACATAATATACAGCCAATTTTGTTAATGTTATAGCCATGAAGTTTATATTAGTGTATATTATGGAAGAGGGGATTTTATCATTCTAGAGAGCATTTTAGTGGAAAAAAAGTCAACACCCCCTACAAATGCAAGATGTCATCAATGTGTTTATCTTCTAAAAGTCAACATTTTTAGGAGAAATCTAGCTTATAGATGGCCTTGAAGCTAACAGGCATGGACGGAAAGCTTTAAAGAGTTAGTTCACCTAAAAATGAAAATAATGTAATTTATTACTCACCCTCATGTCGTTCCACACCCATAAGACCTTTGTTCATCTTCGGAACACAAATTAAGGTATTTTGATTTAAATCCGATGGCTCAGTGAGGCCTGCATAGGCAGCAATGACATTTCCTCTCTCAAGATCCATAAATGTACTAAAACATATTTAAATCAGTTCATGTGAGTACAGTGGTTCAATATTAATATTATAAAGCGACAAGAATATTTTTTGTGCACCAAAAAATAAATAAATAAATAAATAACGACTTATATAGTGATGGCCGATTTCAAAACACTGCTTCATGAAGCTTCGGAGCGTTATGAATCTTTTGTGTTGAATCAGCGGTTCGGAGCGCCAAAGTCACGAGATTTCAGCATTTTGGCGGTTTGACACGCGATCTGAATCATGATTCGACACAAAAGATTCATAACGCTCCGAAGCTTTATGAAGCAGTGTTTTAAAATCGGCCATCACTATATAAGTTGTTATTTTGTTTTTCTGACGCACCAAAAATATTCTCGTCGCTTTATAATATTAATATTGAACCACTGTACTCACATGAACTGATTTAAATATGTTTTTAGTACATTTATGGATCTTGAGAGAGGAAGTGTCATTCCTGGCTATGCAGGCCTCACCGAGCCATCGGATTTCAACAAAAATATCTTAATTTGTATTCCGAAGATGAATGAAAGTCTTACGGGTGAGGAAACGGCATGAGGGTGAGTAATAAATTACATTATTTTCATTTTTGGGTGAACTAAACCTTTAACTTCAGTTTTGATTTTCAAAAGTTTGGCAATGGAAAGGTTGGAAAATAGTTAGTAGTTGAAAATCATGTTTGATGTTCTTTTCACCAAGGTGACTTGGCAGCATTGTGCACATCTCACCTCATTTGTCATCATTTTTATATGCAGAAAAATATTTTCAAAAGATTTATTTTGGCAATCAATGTGCCGCATCCAATTAAGATAGTCTCTTGACTGTCCAGATAGGCCTCATGCAAAGGACAATGAAAGTGCAATGAAATCCTGACAATGAAGAAAATTCCAATAGAATATAATTAATTGAAATGTTCTACAATTCAAGCACCTGATTAAATCAATGGGCTGACAGAAAATAATTTTACTGCCAATAACTCATGAGTAATAAAAAAGTCAAATATAAATCAAGTTTCTCATTATGGGCCGTGAAATCACTGTTGTAAAATGGAAATATGAGGATTATTCAAGGATGAATTAGAGGAAGTGTTCTGTGTTTGTATGTTAATCTGCATTTTACCATGTTTTGAGAAATGATTGTTTGCACTTTATTAGTGTGTCCAACCGTTTATTAAAAAGCTTGCTGCTCAGCATGCCTTGATATAAATTATAATTACTGTTGGGGAAAAGAATAAAAGGTGAATTTAAATGGTGATTTAAAATGTGGACTGTCCATCAAAAAGTTCAGACTGTTGAAGATTATTTGTACAGTATTCACATGATCTGGCACATCTGACATTATAGTTTATTCAAAAATGAAAGAATGTCATTGTTTTTTTCAACAATTTCATGTCATTCAAAACTTGGATGCTGTTTTTTTTATAACAGAAGCAGACGTTTTTGAAAAGAAGAGAGAAAAAAAAGCACTATAAAAGTGGTCCATATGACTGTGCTTTATTGCAAGTTGTCTGAAGCCAAGTATCAATGCCGCTTCAGCATCAACGCACTATTTTCACAAATGGATGTGAAACGAGCTTCAGCACAGACAAAAGCTTTGTGAATAACAAGTTACATTTTCATTCAGTTTCTCAAAAAACACTATTGTTTGACTGTGTATGTCTTGGAATATAGTGCACTACTAGTGCTTTTTTGGTGCATTGTATTTTTATTTTTTTTTTTTTATTTTTTTTTCCAAACCACAATTCATGACAAGGGCGCTATAGCAGGCATTAAGAATAGTTCACCCAAAAATGAACATTTTGTCATAATTTACTCACCCTCAAGGTGTTCCAAACCCAGTGGCATAACTTAGTTTTAAAAAGTGTGTGGAACAGGAGAGTGTGTGTGTGTGTGTGTGTGTGTGGTGGAGGGAGGGGGGTTGTGAAGTTTGCATATCATAAATGTACAATTGCCTAATAAATGCAATTTATTGACATAGAATTCATATTTAATGTGATGGTTCTATTCTTACATCTACAATAATACAATATATTGTTAGTCTCGAGAGTATTTACATTAGTAAATAAATATATAGATCCACATAACATATTAGTTAGTCCTAATGGGCTAGTGGTAGAATTTTCATTAAGCGTGCCAGAGGATCTGGGTTCTAATCTGCCCTCGTATAGTTTTTTTTTTTTCTTCCTCATTAAAACCAAATACAGTTGCAAGAATAAGTATGTGAACCACTTGCAGAATCTGTGAACATGTGCAAAATTTTAACAAAATAAGAGAGATCATACAAAATGCATGTTATTTTTTATTTAGTACTGTCCTGAGTAAGACATTTTCCATAAAAAATGTTTACATATAATCCATAAGACAAAAAAAATAGCTGAATTTATTAAAATGACCCAGTTCAAAAGTTTGTGAACCACTGATTCTTAATACTGTGTGTCATTACCTGGATGATCTACGACTGTTTTTTTTTTTTTGTTGTGTGATGGTTGTTCATGAGTCCCTTGTTTATTCTGAGCAGTTAAACTGAGCTCTGTTCTTCAGAAAAAATCTCCAGGTCCCAAAAATTCTTCAGTTTTCCACCATCTTTTGCATATTTGAACCCTTTACAACAGTGACTGAATGATTTTGAGATCCATCTTTTCACATGGAGGACAACTGAGGGACTCAAACACAACTATTAGAAAAAGGTTCAAACATTCACTGATGCTTCAGAAGGAAACACGATGCATTAAGAGTCGGGGGGTGAAAACTTTTGAACAGGATGAAGAGGTCAAAATTTTTATTTCGCTTGAATATCATTTTTTTTTTTTTTTTTTTTTCATTTAGTACTGCCCTTCGGAAGTAACAGAAGATACTTGCATGTTTCCCGGAAGACAAATTAAATACAATTTACCTTGATCTTCAAATTCCAAATGTTTTCACCCCCCATCAATTAATGCATCATGTTTTTTTCTGGAGCATCGGTGAATGTTTGAACCTTTTTTAAAAGTTGTGTTTGAGTCCCTCAGTTGTCCTCAGTGTGAAAAGATGGATCTCAAAATCATTCAGTCACTGTTGTAAAGGGTTCAAATATGCAAAAAATGCTGGAAAACTGAAGAATCTGCAGGACCTGGAGATTTTTTCTGAAGAACAGAGCTCAGTTTAACTGCTTAGGACAAACAAGGGACTCATGAACAACCATCACAAAAAAAAAACAAAAAACAAACAAACAAAAAAAAAACATAGATCATCCAGGTAACCACACACAGTATTAAGAATCAATGGTTCACATACTTATGAATTGGGTTATTTTAATAAATTCAGTTTTTTTTTTTTTTTTTGTCTTGTGGATTATATGTAAACATATTTTATGTAAAATATCTTACTCAGGACAGTACTAAATAAAAAAAATAACATGCATTTTGTATTATCTCTCTTATTTTGTTAAAATTATTAACATTTTCACAGATACTGCAAGTGGTTCACATACTTGTTCTTGCAACTGTATGTTCATGAGTGATTGAATATCAAAAGCAGGGAGGGAGAGTTTTGTTTTGTGATTTCACAGGAACGAATAGAGAGTCTCTGCAACGGTGTTAAGTTATAGTTCACAGCACTCGTCTGTGTGAAGACTGCGCAGTGTGCACGAGTGTTAAGAGAACATTGTTGCGCCACACTTTTTTTTAACAGTGGCAATGAACACTCAGCATGATTTCAAAAATAACTCATCCCTGTGCCAGATCGCCTCTTATTTAACACAACTGAACAAATTGCTAATTAACTAGAGATGTTTATTTTGTTTTAGTATACACCTGTGCCGCAAGATGTTTTCAAAAAGTGGTAGGGACAATATCGACCCTGGCATATTTCTTTCTTCTGTTGAAAACAATAGAAAATGTTTTAAAGACTGTTGGTAACCAGAAAGTTGATGTCACCATTGACTTCCATAGTAGAGAAAAAAGAAAAAAAATACAGTGGAAGTTAAAGGGTGCCGTCAACTGTATGGTTACTAACATTCTTTTAAATATCTTATTTTGTGTTCAATGGAAGAAAAAACAAAACAGCATACAGGTTTGGAACAGAATGAGGGTGAGTTAAATGATGACAAAATTTTCATTTTTGGGTGAACTATCCCTTTAACAGACTTCTGCCGTCAGTTTTGTCAACTACTGTGGAGTCTGAAGAAAATCTTAGTAAATAAATAAACTGAAATGTTTATAGCTAGCAACCTGAATAATAACACAATTGTTTGCAAATGTAATATGCGCTGATATTTCATGGTAACTCTATCAACACCTTAATTACTAATTAAGTTTGTCAATGATAATGCATCTGCATTTGTGTACTTGCGCTCAGTGTTAGGGTAACACATTATAAGTAACGTAATCAAATTAATTTTTTCAAGAACCGAATAAAGTAATGCATTATTATTAAATTTACAACAAAATATCTGAATAATTTTTTTCAAGTAAGTAATGCAGGTTATATTTTTTTCCCCATTTATTGACTGACACAGCGTTGTGTGTGGCTTTCCTGTGGAATTGGGCTACTTTTATAATGCTGCCGCAGGTTTTTTTTTTTTTTTTTTTGACATGATGTCTAGAAAAATTTGCCCAAAGACTTTTCTCATGAGATTTGATTGAATTTTTCATGAATTATACATTAAACAGGTGAGTTGTAAATCTGTTAACAAATCCAGTATCTACTGAACAACTATTTTTACGGAAAGAAAAGCAAAACTCAATAATATATATGCGGCTGTATTCTCTCTTTTGTTTTAACCAAATATTATTTTTTTTTTTTCAGCCTTGAAATAGTGCTCTGGTAGTGCTGTCACTGCTGAATCATTTAAATATTCTAGGTATCTCCGCTGTCAGAGTGTTGCGCTTTTTCCTTTGCAATACTAATCCTATTTTATAAGTCAAATTATTCTTGCCGTCCACGGATACACAGAGGATGGTCTTTATTTAGTGCTACTTTTGACAGCAACAGATGGGACTCCACCCCAGGGTACCGCGCAGGGTAGCTTGACAAAGCATGCCATATTTTACATTTAAATACCAGCAGTTGCTGCCAAATCTCTGCTCACGGAAACCAGATGCACTTGAGGAGTTTAACATCGCAGACGCTATCAGCGTATCAGATGCAAGCAGGAAAGTAGAGCAATATCTGAGTTAATCAAAACCAACAAGGCACACAACAGCGACCCAGGGCGACGGTGTACGAGTGCTTATAAATGTACACACTCAAGCAGACACAAACATTTTCCCACCACTACGAATATACTTGCTATTAGCATACGCCATTTCTGAAATCACGCCATGCTCTCTTGTGAACATTACTATGATTTACAATACAGACCATCTCGGTTTTCCCTTTTATCAGTGGCAACAAAGGCAACAGAATAGACTATAAAGACAAGCCAGTCGCAAACAGATACATAAATTAGGAAAAGAAAATGAAATTCAATTTCCAGGGGCTAGCTGCCGCAGTGTGTACTCGCTCCTCCTTAATTAAAAAGCAGTCAGCTGAAGAGGGGCTATGAAGGCAGACAGAGGGGAGCATGAGCCCCCCTTTCATCATCCCTGTAGTGAGTGGTGGCAAACTCCACTGAGACAACAGGCCGGAATAACAAGGCTGAAGAAATTCCCTCCTCTGTGCTCCAGTTCCTTCTCTCTTTTTCTCCAACCGTAGAGGCTAAGCTCTAGTAGTGCAGCTCTCACATGCAGGACCATGCAAACGTAAGCCTTTTTGAACTCTATAATCTGTAGAGGTTTACCTACTGTGTTAGGATGAAGTGTAATACACCATAAGGAACACGTAAAGGTTAAAGGGCCCATTCACTAAACAGCACTTTTGTGTGCAAAAACCTGTGTCATATTCACTAACCGCCTGCAATCCAGTTTAACCAGGTTTTAAAATGCTCTGGAATAGTACTATACAGTGAATATTTAAATTTAAATTATTCTCAGTTATTTAAATTATAGGTTTTCTGTATTACATAAAAATAATTTTATTATTGTATTATTAGTAGTAATATATTAGTACTTTGTTATTATTATTATTATTCTTAATGGGAAGTGGCTCAGTGGCTCGCATGGTGACTGTCTGCATTAATCTGCATTAGTGCAAAAACCTTATACATAATGCACATTATACACATTATATACTACTATATACACATCTAGGGGGTATTCAACAAAGCAGGTTATGCAACATACCTGGGTAAGTTTACGGATAAGTAAGCGGATAACCTCAAATTTCAGTTCCAGAAACAGGAATAAGCTTCAGGGTATGTAAGTAACCATAACAAATTACTCTCTGAACATTATATATATATATATATATATATATATATATATATATATATATATATATATATGTAATACATCTCATGACAAATGTGGAAATGAGATGGCTAAACATAAAAAAAATGAATAAAATGTACGTACAGCCATATTATCTTTGCAAGTACAGACTTTTTTTGTTTTGTTTTTTTAAGTTCAGTCAGTCTTAGCATCAAATATATTTAGCATCAAACAAAATACTTTGCGTTGTGCATGTTTTGTGACAGTTTCAAAGTGAAGTCTCCAGTGAGTGCTTTCTGGAACAGAAGAACGTGAATATGGCAACGTTTTATTACGTTGGAGTTTGTATTACCGCAGTTCTGAAATGTCCGGTGAGTGGCGCTAAAAGCTTAATGCTCCATCATGTTTAATAACATACACCTACACTAAACCCTAAACCTACCCGATAGTGTTAACAAAAGCAAATGTGACATAAAAACACAATCATTAACATGGAATTTTAGCTTGTTTTTGAACTCTTGTCTTTGAGCTCTTTTACCATGACTCATCTGTCACAGGATTCATACCCGAGCTCTTCGCATTGCAAGTACAATTCTGTACCAGCTGAGCAACCGAGCACGCTTTTTCCATCAATAAAACTGAAGATATGGAGCTGGGTAAGTGATGCAAATTATAAAATAGATTTGTTTACAAATTAAGCACTATGGTGAAAAGTGTTTGGAGGTCATAACATTATTGTGCAAGGAGCCGCATGAAAACAAGTCTTTATTAATCCATAATCTGGCCCTATATTCATAATTGTGTGAAAACGATTAAAAGTGCTTGCTGTTTTACTGCCTCTAGTGTTCATTTCTGTTAGAAACTGCATTGATATGTATGTATTGGTACGTATTTTGCAAAAATATTGACAGGTACATTTTTCCAATGAGCCTGTGTTTCACTGTTAACATACTCTAGGTTAACTGAATTTACTCTTGGACACATTTTTGGAACCGACATACCCCGAGTAAGCAAGGTTTGGGTTAATTAACAGAGTTCTGGGTATATGTGATGGTAAGTTAATCTTGCTTTCTGGAATACACCCCTTGTGAATTCTAATAATGTACCAAATTGCAATGCTTATAGGGTCATGTGTTCAGTTGCTTTGGTTTGTATTCCAGTGAAACCTGTGACCAAGGTTTACCTGTTCCACAGCTATGGAAATATTCATAAACAAATTCTGATTGTATACTTTACTTTGAAAATGCACTTCCTTGCTCTGTCTACTATTTGTCTTACGTAAAGGGACAAAAAAGAGTCTCAGTCCATTTGTCTCTAGATATAAGCTTTCTGTAGGCCTTCTGAATGAAAATAAATAAATAAACAAACAAACACCTAGACAGATAATGTACTAATAGTTATGCATGTTACAATATATTATGATAACATTCTTTGTGTGGGTGGTCAGAATGACCAAGATGTTCAATGTCCTTCTGAGAAATAGCTGCCCTAAGTAAGTGCACTAGACCTTAGCTGACCTGCAAAACAGGGATGCTGCACTCTGCAGTATAAGAGCACTGCTCCCTTGACACCTGGCTGGGCAGCTTTTCTTCAAACCTGCACACACATTCAGAAGACTATGAGCCAACGTGTCCACCTAGATGCCAAGCAGACCGTGGGCGGTCATAGATGGTCATGTAGCCGGAGTGCCTCAGCCTGTGGGAGAGAGCTGTCAGACCTGTTTATATGCTGGCTGGGGTTCAACTTGAGACTATCTGCTGAAATAGAAGAAGGCCAAGGGGCAGGGTGGAGGTGCAGCTCCAGGTAATGAGAGGAATATAAGCTCATCCCAGCAGGTTAGGAGAAGGTCAGTAGAGAATGCTGTAATTACTTGGAATTCTAGGAAAACTGCATCTACTGGGCAGAAAAAGACAGGACTTTGTGAATGCTGCATGTATCTTATCACATTTTATTTCACAAGTTCAAATGGTAATACTACGGCCCCAAAATGTATTTGGAATATAAAGCAACCGTATCTCTTTATAAGACTTAGAGTGCATCTCAATCAGCTCCCTAGTTCAGTAGTCAGGCCATTGTTTAGGGAGTCGGCCATTTTAAGCAAAATCCAACCAGTGCACTAAAACTTTTTTGAAACATAAATTATGTGAGCAAACTCACTACATATAAAAACATGCGAAATATTTTTTTTATTTTTTTTTTTAATACAAACATGTATTTAATTATATTTTAGCATGAACATACATTACTAGACAGGTAATGAACATAATCTAGCAAAGATTTATAATTTATTTAAGACTGAAATGTTGCACATATGTAACAATCAAAATATTTAGAATGGCCTTCCTTCTCTCATGACGTGAGTTTGACAGCTTGGATAGAACATCTCCTACAACTGTCAGTCTGCTGCAAGCTTTGACAATGAGCTGAATGGAACGCCTTCTTTTCTAGATCCGATCAGTTCCCAGAGGGGTATAAAGTAAGCCATGCCCTCTATTTTGCTCTTTCAATATTCATTTTCACTCTGAAAATGTTTCACAACACTGAAGTCGGCCTCCACGTCCGGTTTATGTGGACTTTAATTTTTGGGAGAACTATCACTTCAAGTGTACTCATGAAACTGTGTTCTCTTTAACACTTTCCCCGGCATTGATTTGTGACACAATGAGATTTTCTGGCAATACATGTTTTTACTGTTATATGGTAGGGGGCGCATCTCTAGATCAAAGATGATTTGCGTAAACTAGGAAGAGCGGAAGATTGCTTATGCACAAGTAATCTAATGTGATCATCAAACATTCAACAGCATATAAATCAAAACTGCCTACGTCACCAAGAAAAAATGTTGAACCCATGAAGAGGTATAGGACTGTGCAAGCTTTGGGGGTGTAGATGAACACAATCTACTCGGTCTTTGGAAAAACACATTTAAAAAAAAAGAAAAAAAAAAGAAAATTACCAACATTCACAAAGAATAAATGATGCTAGAATAAAAGTTTTTTTTTTTTTTTTTTTTTTTTAGCAGAGGCTCTGCCTTTCTTTTGATATACTGAGTGTTGAGTATATATATACATGTTCATAACTATATATATATATATATATATATATATATATATATATATATATATATATATATATATATATTGAAGTACACAAGCGCACATTCAATACAATAAAGTCTTTTTTTTTTTTTTAAGTCCTGCTGTGCTTAATTAAATGTACTGTATACTAAATAGCAGATATGTTGAAGCATCAATATCATGTAGAAAATATGTGCCAGATGTTTAGTCAAGTCAAGGATTCATACTGTGATTTTATGAAGGACGTTGTTTGATTGTTGCAATAAATTTGTCCATTAAAAGTATACTGTTTCCATCTGAACCTGAAGTTAATTGAAAGTAATGGGTTCCATCTTTTATTAATATATGATTCTTTTTATTTATTTATTTCAAACACTAGTACACTGAAAATATGCTTTACTTTGTTACACACTGCTGTCTTACTAGACTCTGTATTTCACTCTGAAGGAAATCTTGCAATTGGCTATAAGTAAACAAGAGTGACAATCTTTTGTAAAGTACTATATGGAGTATGTTCAAGGACTTCATTCATCCATCCGTTCTCCAAACCAATTGTCCTATCTCCAAACCTGGAGCCTATCCCAGCATCTCAGGCTGTAGGCAGGGAAACATCCTGGACGGATGGCCAGTCCATCACAGGGATGACACAGACTCACACATTCTGCTCAAGGACTTATTCTTAGATATTCCTGGGTCAAAGACACTTCAGTTCAGTGCTCCTAGATTTCAATTAAAAGTGAAGCGCAATAGTTTTCCCTTCTGCCTACAAAACACAGTCAATCTAATTTGATCAACTGCTGATGAGATGGATGAGTTTTTAAGGATTGGTAGTTATTGAGGACTCTAATCAAAGCTGCATTTTTAAGTGACTTAAAGGGTTAGTTCTCCCAAAACTGAAAATGCTGTCGTTCAAACCCAAAAACACTTCAAAACACAAATGTAGATATTTTTCATGAAACCTGAGAGATTTCTGTCCACCCACTGAAAGTTCATTCACTCAAAACGTTGGCGCTTCAAAAACGGACAAAAGTAATCCATATGGTTTAATCAAAGTCTTCTAAAGAGAAACAATCACTTTATATTTTACACAGATTTAATTTATTTATATATAAACATTGATAAACACATATACTTTGATGACATAATTATCATTTTGATCTAATATTTAATGCTTTTTTTTTTTTTTTGTAGATTATAGATGTTATAGATTTATGTAGCAAATGAGAATTGACAAAACTACCAAATATATTTTGAGACAGGTTTTGTTAATGATTTTCAGCTTTGTTTAATGTAATTCGATCAACAGTTTTTTGACCAAAACATTAATCAACAAAATTATGATATAATTGTCATTTTTAGATTAACTAATCCGTTAACAAGTAAGACAACTATATTGAGGGTATGTAATGTATATTTCATGTACATTTTGAAGACTTTAAAAGACATTTTGTGATGTTTCTTCATAGAAGAAGTGTAAAATACAGTGTAAGAATCTTTAATCTCTTAATCAATATCTTTGTCTTGTTTTTAAAGAATCTATTGAATTAAGTTTTTGTTTCAAGTGTAAACCTCACATGTTGATACATGTATGCTTTACACACACACACACAAAATGATAATAATAAATCAATATCTCAGCATCTTGAATGTTTAGATGTTTTAATTGGAAAACAAGACAAAAAAAAACATTTTATAATCTTTTTGTTTGTTTGTTTGTTTGTTTTCAGCAAACAAAAGACACTTTCAGACAAAGCATTCACATTTAAAAGTATCTAAACTTTTTAAGAAATTTGCATCAGTGCAACTGAATGATTTCATTGTGCATCCATTACCGTTATGCATGTAAAACAGCCAGGGGCTGTTAATAAACCCGCTTTACGCTGTTTTGTTTATTTGATGTAGGCCCCACAGCTCTTCGACTTGATTGGAAAATATTTGAAATGATTGTGTAAAGGTGTCTTCGCTTTGCCATCTTACCTGACTCTAAACTTCCCGTGAGAAGAGTCCTTGAAAATAAGTCATTATGCTTGCAGGCGCTGCACTCCCACCACTGCCCTTTGTGTACAGAATTATGAGAGAGAGTTGCTCATGAAAACACTTTCATTAGTGTGTTTATCACCCTCGACAACAAAGCCCTAACCGACAACCCAAAATACACACACATTCGCATAGATATTTCAGGCAAGGACTACCCTATTAACATAACAAAGACGATGGTGGTGGCATGGCATGCAGTAGGGACGGCTTGTAGGAGCACAGCCAATCTGTTTGCATACTTTGGGGAAATTAGCTGCTCTCAGACCTGTTTTTAGAGCGAATGGGAAGACAGTTTGTGCTCTGAAAGAGAGTGCTGTCACTCAGGGTCAAATCTATTATTTGGTCCTGACCGCCTTTGGGTGTGTTAAGCTCTAATCCTGGAAATGAATCAAAATGTTGTTTGAATAGGAAGAATTTTTTCCGAAGACAATGACTCAAAGTGTAGATTTTATGAATATCACAAGTGTGCGCTTATCTATTTCATTTACAAACTGACACTTGTGTGTTTGTTTATTAAATATTTTGCTTGATTTGATTCTCTTGATTTGATCTGATTTTATTCTACTCTAAACCACTAGATGCCACAAAAACTTAACGCAGCACTGTCCGAAACATCCGTGTTTTACAATGCACGTGGAAATTTGGCTGATCTTTGAACTGATTTTGGGCAGCAACACAAAGTTAATTCTGCTAATTTGATCTAATATATTGTTTATTTTGGTAACATTTTAGTTTAGGGTCCAAATCTCAATAATTCATCAGGTCACTCTTCCACTGCAAATTGGTGTGTACGGCCGTCTGCCGGAAGCTAGTCATTATAGTTTATAAAGTTTCAAATATGGATATTTTTTTCTTACAAAAACCCATCGCTTTGCTTCAGAAGGCCTTTATTAACCCCCTGGAGTTATATGGATTATTTTTATGATGGATGGATGGATTTATAAAGCTTGGAAACCATTATAAAGCTTGGAAGAGCCAGGATTTTTTAAAATATATTTCCAATTGTCTTAGTCTGAAAGAATATTGTCATGACTCTTATACACCTAGGATGGCTTGAAGGTGAGTAAATCATGGGATAATTTAGATTTTTGGGTGAACTAACCCTTTAATGTATTATTCTGCATGACGTCTACATCCCTTAATCCCAATACCTAAACTTAACAACTACCTGACTAAACTATTGATAAGTAGTAATTAAGAGTTTATTGAGACAAAAGTTAATAGTTAATACTGAGAATTGGACCCTAATCTAAAGTGTGGCCTTTCATTTTATTTATTTAATTTTTAATGTTATAGACTTATGTAGCAAATGAGAATTGGCTATGCTACCAAATCTAGTTTTGTTCAAGGTAATTAGATAAAGAGCTTTTCAAAAACTGAAGAGAATGGAAAGTATGGGGAAAAGTGCTCTTGCTGTTGACATGATAATAATATAGCTGTCTGGCTTATCCATTTGTTGACATGACATGGTTAGATTCAGATGCTCAATATCATTTATTAAGTTGGGCATCCACCTTAGAAATAATTACCATATTTATAATGAAACCATCATGTTCTACTCTAACGCCATATTAAAGCATTATGGGATCTCCTTCAAGCAGTGTAAAGCATTTTGGTAATACATCAAACTCTCATTTGTTAACATTAGTTAATGCAGTAGTTAATGTTTGTTTGTGTGAGTTCACAGTACATAGATACAAATGTTGAGGTAACACTTTATTTCACAGTGTCATTGTTACACGTTGCATGTACTTACTAAAGGAATAACAGTAAATTATGCATAACTATATTCAACTACCATTTAACCAAACCCTATTCCTAAACTTATAGTAAGTACATGTTGTTAATTAATATTACTCAGTACTTAATACATGTGTAATTACACTGTAACAAGGACACCAGGGTTACTTTATTTAAAGGTATCCTTGTTACAGTGTAATTATACATTTAAGTACTGAGTAGTGCAGACAATTTTCATTTTAAAAACATATTAGTAAATGTTGAAATTAACATTAAATAAGATTAATAAATGTTTAATAAATGTAATAAGTTTTTGGATGCCTGCCTTTACGTGCACATGAACTTCAATGACATCCCTTTCTTAATCCGTAGGGTTTAATATGGAGTTGGCCAACCCTTTGCAGCTATAACAGCCTCAACTCTTCTGGAAAGGCTTTCCACAAGGTTTATGACTGTGTTTATGGGAATTTTTGACCACTCTTCTAGAAGAGCATTTGTGAGGTCAGGCAGTGATGTTGTACAAGAAGGCCTGGCTCGCAGTCTCCACTCTAATTCATCCCAAAGGTGTTCTATCGGGTTGAGGTCAGGACTCTGTGCAGGCTAGTCAAGTTCCTCAACACCAAACTCCCTCATCCATGTCTTTATGGATCTTGCTTTGTGCACTGGTGCGCAGTCATGTTGGAACAGGAAGGGGCCATCCCCAAACTGTTCCCACAAAGCTGGGAGCATGAAATTGTCCGAAATGTCTTGGTATGCTGAAGCATTAAGAGTTCCTTTTACTGGAACTAAGGGGCCAAGCCCAACATCTGAAAAACAACCCCACACCATAATCCCTCCTCCACCAAACTTTACACTTGGCACAATGCAGTCAGGCAAGTACCGTTCTCCTGGCAACTGCCAAACCCAGACTCGTCCATCCAATTGCCAGACAGAGAAGTGTGATTTGTCACTCCAGAGAACACGTCTCCACAGTGGCTGCGTGCTTTACACCACTGTATCCGATGCTTTGCATTGCACTTGGTGATGTAAGGCTTGGATGCAGCTGCTCGGCAATGGCAACCCATTCCATGAAGCTCTCTACGCACTGTTCTTGAGCTAATCTGAAGACCACATGAAGTTTGGAGGTCTGTAGGCTACTGACACTGCAGAAAGTTGGCGACTTCTGTGCACTGTGTGTCTCAGCATGCCTTGACCCCGCTCTGTGATTTTACGTGTCCCAATACTTTTGGCAATATAGTGTATTATATATATATATATATATATATATATATATATATATATATATATATATATATATATTTATTAGTCTCTAATCTTATTTTCACATCTTAATTCCAAAGATGATGAAGATAAACCAGGGGTTCAAAAAATAGCAGTGAGGTTTATTTAACAAGCAAACTTAGGTAATCCAACACACGGAAACTCAAAGAAAAAAACAGCATGCTAAGCACAAACAATGAACTGAATGAACAGAGGGGAAAACATACACATGATAATGAACTCAAATAGAAGCAGGTGTGCACTAATTAATCATATAAACAAATAACCATGGAAACAAATGACAAACAGGAACATAAGAACAAGGAAACAAAGATGAGTGAACTAAAAGTCCTTGAAAAAGAAACCAAAACAGATTCAACCGAGCATACTTGTGACACATATACTATGGGTGTAGTGGGCCTGGAAAAAAAAGTAAGACAATTCCTTTAACATATAAATAAGTAGCAACTAATGACTGGTGCTTAGCAAACCTTAATAAAACTTTAGCACTGAATAAAAAATTTGAGTAAAAGCTGTTTATTACCTTCTAATATATTACCCCAAAATTGCAGATACCTGAAGATGTAGTACCTCATTCAAGTGGAAAACCTCCAGCGAATTACATCACACATTAAAATAATAACTTCATGGGGCTGTGGAGTCAAAATGAGGCTTGAAAATTGTGTTTCTGAGCATTAGAATAACTCTAATCTAATTGTGCTATGACTGACGTTGGTGAACTGTCCAGGCATAATTATCCAAATCAATTAAAACCTGAGGGGTCACATCTGGGGTTGTAGATCCGAATTAGAGATCCCGTCCCCTACGGATGCAGTAGAATGCATTAGACTTCAACGCAGAGCTGCCCTTCAGGCTGCAACAGACAACAGCCTTCAAACATCTGAACAGCCAAATTGCTTTTCGAGACCTGGCCTCTTTAGTGAAGGAGAACCGGTGCTAGAACCTGTCTGTCATTCTGCTCTCCTCCAGCCCTGAAGGTTTAGAAAAGAGTAGCCGGAAAGAAGACGAAGAGGGGGAGGAAATGAACGTAAAGCTTCCTCTTGAGGGACCAAGTGACAAGTGAATCTGTGGAGTGACTTAAAATAAATGCAAAAACTCCCAATATGATAAATGGTGTGGCCTTAGCTCAGAGGTTGCTGGGTGAACAGCGCCTCGGGGGATGTCTCTCAAAACGACACCGGTCTAATTTAGCCCAGAAGCTGAGATGCTGTATGAAATTTTTGCAGGAGACAGGAGTCCTCTGTGAACGCAAACAGACGGCCACTGCATAGGTCGGACTTGACGTGCTTGATTGCCGCATTATATATTTTTCCTCCTTTTCCTTCAGCCTCAGGAATACATTATTGGCATAGCCTGTTACCATGACAACACCTTCTCTTTACTTGACATTGTGGCAGTGTCTGAGAGCTGATTTGTTGATGCTATTAATTAAAACTCCTTCTTAGCTGAACGAGAGCACTTTGTACAGCAAGATCCAACTGTAGGCGTTTATCATATGTGTCTGGCAAGATATGTGCAGTATCAGTGACTGATGTGTAATATGCACCAATATTTGAAAATATCTATGTATATATAGACTAAAATATCCAGTGAAGCATGACAGCACTCGGTTTTGATCCGTTAGTTAACATCATGCTAGTACCTTAAGATTGCTCTTTCATTGTTCAAGAGAATACGTGTAAGTAGGGCTGGGTTAAAAATATTGATTTCTTGATTTTAATTGATTCTCATTTTGATGAACATATTGATTCTTAAATTCCAAGAATCAGTCTTTTATAGGGCTGGGTATCGTTCAAAAATGTTCGATACCGATACCATCTCCTGAGCCACCGCACAAAGGAATAAAAAAAGCACAAATGAACAAAATTTAACCAGCACAATAAATCAGTGCAAACAGTTTTAATAAAGTTCAGTTTTCAATGCAAAAAGTCACAATTCTTCTTCTTCTTCAAAAAAGTAATTATTATTAACAATATATGTAGAAAATTTTGTACATTTTAATGATAAATTCATTAATTTGGTGCACTTTGAGAGTTTAAAATAAAGAGCTCCAACCCATGTTCATTGTGCAAATTGAACAAAGGCAAAGTCTGTGCATCCACCCGCCAACCGTCCAGTGATATTCTCTGATTTATCCGATTATCTGCATCTGATCATCACATTACAATTATTAAAATTCTCAGTGTTAAGCATGATGATATGGTAACTTATCACACTGAAGTAGGCTGCTTATAAATTAACATTTATTTAAAATTAAAGTTCTTATTTGACTTAATTTCATTTCCTTAACAGCCTAAAAACAGGCTTTATTCCCTTAAACCTTAAATTGTCACTGTTTCCTTACATCATTGCTGGATTTATAATTATATAATTTCTGTTAGTTAAGCTTGTGTATATTTTTAGTTAAAGCTGTTAAGCTATAAAGCAATATCTCTTTGTTTTATATAATGACCACTATAGTGCTCTAGGCACACGTTTTACTTGAATGATTTTCTCCGAAGAGAAATACATTCAGCTCAAAGTGAAAGTAAGAGTGAAGCACGTTCGTTGCGCCTTACCGTGAAATGAGAGTTCCGTGTCTTTATTCAAATCAACACATTAATGATTCATCTCTCATCCACCCGCAATTAATTGAAATGTTATTTTTTTTATAACTTGGCACGACCCGCGGATTATACGCAGTATGGCAATATCAGGAGGATGCTGATACCCCTTTTCCACCAGAATTGTTCGTGTTCTGGAGCCAGAGCCTGTGCTCGTGCAGGCGAACTAGAGGCCGTCACGAACCGGTCGCGTGTTTCCATAGACTTGAGGAACGAACGCTGTTGTGTGTTTTACCTGTCCATACCTAGTCTAAAAAACATTGCGCGTCCCGCTGTTTCTGCAGGCAGTGCGACACTTCTGTTTTCTGTTCACAGTATCTGTAGTGAACCGGCTGCTCGCATAAACAGCCGGTACTCACCCGTCTATTTCGGAGATAAACTGAAAGTGAAACCGTTGATTCACTCGCTCTCGCGAGCATAGTTTTATATATTTAGATATAAATAACAATGTAGCCTAGTGCAACGTTATTACTTGCTCAACGAGACAGCGAAAGCATTTCTCCGCCCCCTCTCCCCGGCTCCGTTCTGAGGTATCGAAATTTGGTAGGCTACCGAATGACAAGACACTTTTCGATACTCGATAGTATCGAGGCAATTTGGTCGGTACCTAAAAAGTATCGAGTTCGATACCCAGCCCTAGTCTCTTAGTCTATGTTGTTTTTAGTTGATGCTCAAACAAAAATTCACTAAACATTCTTTTTAGAGTCCTTTCCATCCAATAAATCACAAAACAGTTACTTTTTTTAATTTAAACAATTAATGTGGTTTTGCCACTCTTTATTGTGGCGTGATCACTGTATCTGCCTCAGTTGACGTGGCACATTATAGCAAGAAATAAACATGAACATCAGAAGAAATGTTGAAAGAAGCAGTACAACTTATTGAGATTACATGAGGCATTTTAATCAGTGATTCAACCACAGAAAGACGTCAATAAAACAGCTTGTAAACAATATGTCATCGACCATTCCAGACAAAACTTAGACATAGACAGAATTAAAGGGTTAGTTCACCCAAAAAATGAAATTAATTCTGTCATTAAGTACATTAAGGTCTGTCATTAAGTACATTAAGTACCCTCATGTTGTTTCAAACTTGTAAGACCTTTGTCCATTTTCAGAACACAATTGAAGATATTTGATGAAATCCAAAAGGTTTTTTTTTTTTTTTTTTTTTTTTAATCCACAATAGAAAGCAACGCAATTACTGTCATTCAAGGTCTAGAAAAGCTCTAAAGAAACATTAAAATGGTCCATGTGACTACAGTGGTTCAACCTTAATATTATGAAGTGACGAGAATACGTATTTTACGTCCGGATGCCGGCTCAGTATTGGCCGGCTTCTGCATCAGCACGCATGTGTCGTAGTGCTCACATGAAGAGCCGGCGTTCGTACGTAAACAAGGTAGCACTGAAGTGCGTTCACTGCGTCAACCGCGTATGAGTCTGACAGGGTAGAGAAGAAATTGTTGAATAAAGTCCTTATTTTTGTTTTGTTTTTGCACACAAAAAGTATTCTTGTCGCTTCAAAACATTAAGGTTGAACCACTGTAGTCACGTTGACTATTTTAACAATGTCTTTAGTACTTTTCTGGACCTTGAATGATGGTAATTCTGTTGCTTTCTATTGAGGATAAAAAATAAAAATAAAAAAAACCTCTTGGATTTCACCAAAAAATATCTTAGTTTGTGTTCCAAAGATAAATGAAGGTCTTACAGGTTTGGAATGACATGAAGGTGAGTAATTAATGACAGAAATTTCATTTTTGTGTGAACTATCCCTTTAAATGAGAAAAGTCCATAATTTGATCTGAGCATAATTTGATATATTGTTATCTCTTTTGAACTCTCAGTGGAGATACATTACTTTCTAGGGCCTTTTCTCAGAAGTAAAGCTGGAGACTGGAGGCTAAATTTGCAATGCAGATGTTAAAAAAGATCTCATTTGCGAATTTACTTTTCTCTGGGCAGCATTGTTTGTTGGTAAACTTGAAAGCTTTAAAAAAGCCCATATAATATGCAGCAGCCAAAAGTTAAGTTGTTTTGCTTTAAAGAGAGCTCTGGCAGTTTCTGCGGTGAAAGCAGGAAAGTATTTATAAAGCAGGTGTCATTTATTGAAAAGACAAGGGCAGGAACTAGAGCAAAAAATGATTGCCTTATTCTTTACTGAAGCTCACAAGAGGATTTGGACTGGCTCAGCTTTTAGAGCAGTCACAGTAAGGCCAATCTGATGGTGACGGAGTACAGTTTGATAACGAAGATAACTACTTCCCTCCTCTGCTCTCCACTCAGGTCTGTCTATAACTCATGCAGTCTGCTGATAACATTATGCAACCAATGCGGTGAACTTGATTTCACCAAGTAGCCTACTACATGTTCCTGAATCAACATCTTTGTTAATCCTGGAACAACATTCCAATCAACCAATCAGATTTTAGGGACAAGTTAACAGTTTATGTTATGCTTACAACTAGAGATGCACCGTTGTTTAAAAACAGCTGATGATCAGGACCGATTATATCCTGTCAATCGAAAGGGTGAGGAAAAACCAACGCATTTTCAGACTGCAAATCATACTGTATGTGAAGCAAATCATACTTAATGTGAAGACATTTTTTTTTGCCACATCAAACATTATTTGTAACATCTCCCATCCAATAATCGCTAGAGCTTTGTGCTTTGTTACTCTCCCCTTTCAAATTCTGTCCATTTTATCACCACATTCAAGCAATAAATGGCGTTTTGACGCTTTTAAATATGTACGTGACAGACCGCTGTAGCGCCTCAGATCAAGCAGCAGTGTGGAGCGTGAGTCTTTTCTTCCACATTAATACTTAATACATTAATACTTAATAATAAAGTTATATCTCGAAAAACATGCATGAACATCAAAAGGTATGTTGAAAGATACAATACAACTTACCGGAATGTATCATCTCTCATCATTTTATCTGTGTTTTAACCACGGAAAGACAAACAGCTTGTGAATAATACGTAATGTCACAGTTACCTCAGGAATGTTTCCAATGTTAGCAGTTCCTTAGTTAGCTTAATATATTATATATATATATATTATACAGTTGTGTAGCGGCTGGGCATGCAAGGTCTGCACATGCATATGGGCCCGGGCGGATTGGGGGCCCGCTATTACGGACTTAACCCCAAAGTATACTTGGGGCATCCGCGCACCGTCCGCATCGCAAAATTTCCATCATCAGGAGGGTTCGCGGACGTCCGCACTCCCCGTCTGCATGCAGCCCAATTTTTGTGATGGCACGGACAGTGTGTGTACTGTACAACAGCCCATGCGAGAGTGGATTGAGTGCATGAAAACAAAAGTCCACTACATAGTGCGCAGTGCACACGCCAAATGCGTCTTTCTGCAGCCAAATACTTTCAAAGGCTCGCATGTGCGTCTGTGCGCGAGACAGAACCATTAGAAATAATGTTTGTCAATAACTTGCTATGGCCTATCTATGTTAAATGTACTGAAAATCATTAAGAATCTGAATAAATGGACCATAAAATGGTCCATGCCAAGTCTTAGCCATGATCTACTGTATTTGACCGGTATTCGCCTTTCTGTCATTTTCAAAGTAGGTTTCTGAAACTTATGCATGCAGTAATGTAAGTAGTACAGAATTTTAAATGAGTCATATTGGTTTTCTGAAAAAACTACTACATCTGCACATTTTAAGACAGGCCTACTGCACAAGATGTGAATAAATGTAACTCGTACTCGCTGGGGTGGATACTCTTTATTCAACTAAATAAAATGCACATAAAACGTGATGGAAACATATTTAGAGAAGAAACTTCTAGTGAATTTATTAGGAATAAAACGTGTATTAAAAAAAAAAAAAGTCTGTGACAGAATAATTAATTCACATTCTGAAATTCCAAAGCCAGAGTCGAATCGGTCAAATTCAAATGTAGACTGTGTTGAAAAGTTTTTTGACATTTTTGAAATTGATCCGCAATGCAAGGTCAAAATGATGGAGGAGCGCATATAGTAGCCTACTGTAGTGCTGTTGTTGTCATTCCTAGAAATGTTTTTTTTACCATTTTTGTGTACGTTAGTGATAATATCTTATTCATATTAAAGTCCTGGTACTCATTCGCATAAGACACATATTTGCATAATATCATAGTGTACCAAATGAGAGGATTCCAAATGAGAATTTGCAGCATTATTTGGGAGAGATTTTACTTCCTTTAGAAAAATCGAACTATTGGTGTCGGTCAATATCATTCTGAATAATCGGCTATCGGTATCAGCAGAGTAATTTAGTATCGGTGCATCTCTACTTACAGCCAGGGTTAGGTGCTTCTACATCAGTGTCATTCGGCTATAATTTCTTTCTGATTTTAGGGAAAAGTTATTGGTAGGGTTAGTTTTGAGGTAATAGGGTTGGGACTAAATTTTCAGACAGGAATGTTGTTCCAAAATATGTTGATCCAGGAACATGTCTTACTTGGCAAAATCACGGTGACCCATACAATGCAGAGGTTACATGTTTGTATTGGTTTGTTTGTTGGCTTTTATCCTTTCTTCCTGAGGTTGAGTCAGCATGACAGCTAATAGCTTCCATTTTCCTAATGCTTTGAAGTGAGATAGAAGAAAAATGCCATGAGAACCGTATTATTTAAATCCATTAAGAACCTTTTTTTTTTATCTAGAACTTTTCATAAAACAAGACAATGTGGGTGTCATACATATGAAATGTGTTCTGCTCATAAGTTTATAGAATCTGCTAGGTTTTATCTAAAATATGAGGGAATTTAAAAACTGAATTTTGTTTTATTTAGTACCCCCTTATGAAACTATTTGACATAACATATTTAATTAAATTTTACAGGACAAAATTATAAACTGAAATTTACAAAATAACTTTATATTAAATATTATATTATAACATTAAAAAATTAAAATATATAAAAAGATAAATAATAAAAAATAATAAGATAGTAAATTTAATTACATTTAATAGCAATATTATTAGTTATTTATTTTTTTGTAATATTATTCATTTTATTTCATTATAAGTATTTATTTATCAGATAAAAAAAATAACTGACTTTAATATACACAATAATTGAACTGACTTAATATGGTGAATTTTAGTCTACTATTATTTCATTTCTTTTTTATGCTAAACATCTGACACATTTTTTCAAGACGTGAATTTTGTGTCACCATATTTGTTAATTATTTGTGTCCTGACTCCACATAGCCCAAGTTCCGTATTTGCCATGTTGCTGTGTGCTTGCGTAGAATCTCTTCCTCTTTCAGACAGGAAGAGCCCATTGTTCATGTCTTTTGATCTAAGTCAATCAGTGAGATGCAAGACTGTTGGTTTTACAACAGTTCGCTAAACAGCTTTATGTCATAAACCAGTATGTGTACTAGATCTGTTTTATTTGATTTTATTTTTTTCACACACTAGTCTCTGTGTGGCCCTGGAAAATAGTTTTCACAATGAACCGAAGGTGAAATGAACTTGTATCTCCACCTCTGATAAAGTAAATGCTGTGGTGACCATGGAAACGAGTCAAGTGGAAGAGATCTACAGGGACTCATGATCATTTCCTCAGTGTGTTTCCTAAAGCATAAATTCAGTCTTTTTTTTGCTTTAATTGATTATAAAAAGTCCTATAACTCCATTTTCAAGTCCATAAAATGGGGAAGCATGGCCCAGCATGCTCAGATTGTAGAACAAATACCATGAAGATTTGTTTTCAAATCTTCAAACAATCTACAATCGAAACGCATTGGCTTTGAGGCAAAAAATAAAAAAAGGAATGAAAACAAAACAGACATCTGATACTGTAAATGAGATGGGAGTCATTTAACCTGCTTAACTGCAGCCTGCAGCTCTATTAGAACAAAATAATTACCACAGACACAAATATCCAGCATCATAGCTGCCAACTGAGCAAGCAGCTTTAAAATTATGAGTAAGCTATAATGGGACGGTGCCTTGAGCAGTAAATACAAGCTCTAGGCTACTCCCCACCTCAAACAGCTTTGGCTTTCAGTTCCACATTATTCCATTCTGTAAAAAGGATAACTGCAAGTTGATCTGAATGCATGATATGAATGCAGGGCTCTATGCAGCTAAACAGCCAAATGACTTGTGACTGTCTGGGAAGTGAAGGAGTGATTCAGATGCGTGTTGCTGCAGTGGGCGCGAGTTCGTTTTGCAAAGCAACACTGCCCCCTTGTGTCGAACGAACATTTTCAGTACCTGCGGATCTGTTGCAGTGGATATTTCTGCAGGTTTCCACAGCAACTGTTGACAGTGCGCTTTACTGCTGTCTTTAGGTATGTATGTTGCAGTACAGTGATGCAATGAAAACATTATATTGCAACGTACTGGATATAAGGGAAGACTACAACATTTGCTGTTGTTACCAACAGCTTCTCTCAATGTTCAATTGCTTGTTGAAAAGCTCCAATAAATAAATAAATAAAATAACAATAATAATAATAATAATAATAATAATAATAATGATAATTATATATATATATATATATTATATATATATATATATATATATATATATATATATATATATATATAGGTTCAGCAAAAGGAGCATTTGACATTCAAAAACAATCTTCTTATGCTGTTTTTTTTTTTCCCCTTTTTTTTTTTTTTTTTCATTTGCAAACATTTTAATTTATAGCTTACTGGATGTGACAATATTTGGCACTATTTGCATAGTATGAAGCACATCATGCAATGAAAATTAATCTTTAATTTTGTTTCATCATTGTTCTGGTGTGTGGAGGTTGAAATCCACTAGATGGTGATAAAGTAGTTCACATGTTCCTGTATCACACAGTGTGTGGAAAGTCAGTGACCGTGTGAGTGGTTCAGGTAAAACCTACATTATTGGTACAAAATGTCACCACAAAGATGGCAGTATCTGAAATCCTTGTCCTTGTGGGGACACTTTTGGTCCCAATGAGGAAAATAGCTTATAAATATTTTATTTATTTTTTTAAATGTCAAAATGCGAAACGTTTTCTTTGATGGGTAGGATTAGGGTCAGGGGATATAATATACATTTTGTACAGTTAAAAAAAGAAATCCAACTTGTGTGTGCATGTTCCAGAATGACTCCAGTTGCAGATCTGCACCTGCTCCGGGGGAGTATATTTAGTCTGCAAACCCCTCAACTGTGTGTAATGAGACATCACCGTTCTCAATCCTACATGAGTCATAGGCTGCACTGTACGTCATCACTGGGACACCACTAGAGAAAAATCAAACATTTCCCTTTTTACCTAAACTGATGTAGTAACTGACAAATGCTCAAACATTTCTAACAGAAATACCATAGTTATTGCAACTATATCTCTACAATAAATTCTAATGTTCTATTATTTCAGTTTTATTGCTGTATGGTAGTTGAAATTAAATTAAGAATCAGTGTCCTGTAATAATGCAGGAAAGCAGTGTCCTACAATAAAAGTGTGTGTACTTAAAAAGTAAAAATTATTATATGATATTTTATTATATTAAAAATAATAATTAATTTAATATTTATAGTTAAATGTGCTTTTTTTTTTTTTTAAAGTTGACTCTCAAATGTGTGATTTTGGGTGAACAGAAATGCCCTGTTTGTATTTAACTCTAAGTCATGTTGTACAATCAAAAGACTGTGTGCTGCTGGCACAGCACAAGAAGGAACAAACATGTAATTGCACTGGCATTAGCAAAGCTATTGCTTATTGAACAAAGCAACATGCAGTTATCCACAACCTAACCATAAGATCTACTCTTTTGCACAATGGACTACCAATCACCATCAAATAGTGTCTTTAAATAAAAGCGCATAACTGAACTAATTCTATTAAAATAAATAGGTAACCTTCTTTCCTTAATTTTATCAGGTTTATCGGTTCCTCAATTCAAACCTCAAAATGACTTAAAAAAACCAAGAGATACAGTTTCCTCATTTATCAGTGAAAAGTTCAATATTTATTGTACAGCACTGAACCACAATTTCCTTAATTAAATATATCACATTTTTTTTTATGAAAAGTACAAGACCCGTGATTCTTTTTTCATTGTGTTTGATCAATATAACATGCCTTTTCTAAATAAAAATATTAATGCCTTTCAGAATCGTACTGACCCCAGCATTTTGAATGATTGTATATACACTATATTTGACAGTTCTAGTATAGTATATAGTATATATCACTAATGATTATTTTGGTAATCAAGTCATCTGATTTTTTTTTTTTTTTTTTTGTGGTAATAAACATACACCTAAGCAAACAATAGCCTTGAAAATTACTTAAAATAGATAATAATAAGGCAATAATTTTGGGTTCAAATAAAGTTTAAAAAGCAAGTAATCATATGGTTTTATAGAACAACACTTTTAAAATACACATTATGAAGCGGTTAGTTCCTGTAGTATGACCGCTTCACCCAACGGTTCTGTGTATCACTACACAACACCCTTAGCAACCACTCTTAGCAACGTAAACGTTGCAACGTTGGTTTTCCCGTGACTGACAGCACTAGTCAAAGCATTTGTCAGTTGCGTCTTGTTCCGTGTTCACAAAAATTCAGTCTTTTCAATGTAAAAGTCTTCGCTACTGACACACTCATAATGACAGTATTTGCCGCCATCTAATGGCGTAATAATGTAACTTCTGTTGCTGTTCACAGTCAGGGACAATTTTTTTTCCTGGCGGAAGGAAGGCTTTAGTGAAAGTTTACTTCATGAAAGTTGCATTGATACATATTTTTGGCTTTAATATTTGCAGTGTGTGGTAACCGTTTAATAAAAGCAATAAGGTACTCGAGGCTGAGGGGGTTGCAGGCACTCCGCTTCACGTCATGCCTAACAACGCCCTTCAGCCGTGGCTTATTCATGACACAGCACAGCCTCTCATACCTTATTGCTTACATTTACATATCTCTCTTCTGTATGTGTGGTGATACGAGCCTTGACTCATTCGTGTTGCCAGATTTTGCCGGGAAAAATCAGCGAACAAGAAAAAGGCCATAATAAAACCGACATATATACAATTGCTTCATGCTGAAAATAGGACCAAAATATCGCGACTCATGTCTTTTCACTTTAATAATTCCATAAACTAGATCGCTTTATGAGCCAAGCTTAAACAACAAGCCCAAAACGCTTATAATAAGTGATCATGTCAACGCAGAAAGAGCGTGCTTTGTGTGAAACAGGCTGTACAAGCATAAACAAAACACGACTGTGTTTTAGTTAAATCGCTGAAAATAACGAGTGTTTTGTCACTGTAATATTACTTTGGTCACAATAACAGATAGCAAACATGTGAGACACCAGAACGTCGCTATGGTTTCCAAGCTGTCAATCATCGCAGTTTCGAGAGTCGTGTTCCGTACACGCATGTAACGATAATTTAGGGGATTCACTCCCACATTAAAATGCGGTTCTCACTCCTGAAACTTACATTATGTACGTGGCCTAAAATGTCATTAACAACTAGTTGTTCAGTTCAGTTTCGTACACACTGCAAAGAAATTCTGTAAATGCGGTTGTCACTACCTGTATTTTTCGGGAGTTAATTCGGTTGTAGAATGTGGTTGTCACTCTTGTATTTTACTGAACTGTGTGTGTACAGAACCCGATTAAGCACTAAAAGGTGAACTGACAACCGAATTTAGCTGAAGTGTGTAGGTGGCCGTGCATTAAGTATTATAACAAATGCCCGCAGAGGGCGCCAACAGCCTGGTAATTGTTGTTCCAATTTACAGCAAATCAAATCCTTTTTTTAATATTGGCCAAACAACATTTGATTCAAATGTTCACTTAATCTTTAATATTTGGTCGCTACTTTAAGAAATACTACAGCCACTGTAATTTCTTGAACAAGAAAATGTGGACATCAAAACATGCAAACATATTGATTAGGGGTGGGACGTTCAAATTTCTCACGGTTCGGTTTGTATCACGGTTTCGGTGCAGTTTGGTATGTGCTATGTTCAGTAAAAAATAGGACAATTGTCAAATAAAGATAAAGAAAATAAAAACAAATAATCTAACTACAAGAAACAGCACAAATACATACATGAGAGCTAAGATACAAAAAAAAAAAACAATGCTTTACAGGTTTTTCAGGTATCTAACAGCTTTCAGGTACAGAAATTGAATAAAGTAATCAAATATAAAATAACACTGCATATTAACTTATTTGAATTGTTAAATAAAGATGAAACATTATTGAAGTTACAAAAGCTATTCAGTCAAGTACGATTTCTTCGTGCTTTGTCGTTCGATTAACATTAAAACACACAGAGCAGGAATATTATCTGCTGCCCCTTCAAGATATTATTCAAAGATCCAGTACACTGATACTGAAACACATGCATTGTCTGTCTCGTTTTTCTCCTAAGACATAAGCTACTATGTTTGTTAGGATACTCGCTAAGATGGGCATGTTGACATGATTTGTGTGTGAATTTTACGTTTAGGTTGAAGACTCAAAAGAAAATTTGCGCGAGAGTATTTGCGCGCTGTGACGCGCTTCGGATGAGTACACACAAATCTCCTCACAGCGCGCGCGAGTTCTCTTTCGCGTCTTACGGATGAATGTTTAAATTGGCAAGGTTTAAATGAGTTTAGTTTAAACACAGATAGCAACGTGAGATGTTCATGTCTCACCTGCGCTCGCGCGCTATCAACACCCGGGTGTTGACGGTGTAAATGACTGGTCAGAGCTTTCGGCACGTCATTGAACATTTGATTACAAAGAGTGACTGTTTTGTCCATGTTCTTTTGATCATCGATGTTGTAACGTATCGGGAAACTAGAATGCATATCCATCGACTGAAACATACATTAACCGAATCCGTCTGCACGTTGTTTTCAGCAAACCATATTATAGATGCGTCGTCAGATTTAGGATGAACCGCGGTGCAAGCGCGTGCTGAACCGTGGGTGGAGAACCGAACGGTTCGATTTTTTACAGCGAACCGTCCCACCCCTAATATTGATGTATTCTCCTGTGCTGGCTTAGGTTTATAAATGATTGACCTTACAAATCTGATGAAATGGCACAGATTGTGTTCCCAGATGAACATTATATAAGCAACCCAAGCTGGCATGGAATGCATCACTTGCAGTATTTTGCCGGTTACTCGACACGGGTAAATTGCAATCGATATATATATATACACACACATTTTTTTTTTTTTTTTTTAAAGTACTCGAATTTAATCGAGGAATCGTGACAGCCCTAGACAGTTCACTTCAAAACTTCAAAAGTGTTTGCACAGCCTTTATTTCTACACTACATAAATCAGTCTACAGCAATTTTAATCTTGGTATGTTTAACTACATTAACATAATACAGATCTTTTCAATCTTATTCTCTCAGTGGATAAATGAAAGGTATTAGCTGGCGATTGGGAGTCAGTCCTGGTGGATTTGCCTTTGAATGGTGAGGAGGGGCTAGGCTGGCAGGGCCATAAAGGCCTTCGTTATGGAGCTGTCAGGGCAGGAGTGGGTCGGGGGAGTACCTGTGGCGGTGCCAGACACTGTGGGGATTGTGAGCGCTGCTGGGGCCAGCTGGGGATGGACAGAAGGCTCTCAGTGGTGGGCAGGAAGTGGCAGCGAGGGCTCTAACACAATGCCACACTCACAACAGCACCAAGCCAAATACTGCAAGGTCATCATAGCTGCCAAGACTCAAATGCAAGTCTCAATCATTTTTCATAGTTTTTCAGTTTAAGTCAAGTTGGATCAGGGAAAATCAGCATTTTTGGAGCGTTTGAAATAAAAGTGTTTGATGTGCAATGCAACCATACTTTCACTTTTCAGGGGGCAAAACATCCTTCTAGAATGCATAATTACATGACCACCCACACTTACACATAAACAGCACCTACAGTATTTGGAGTTTAGAAGGAAATCATGGTCAAAATATGCAAAATAGATACTTATTTACATGCACTCCAAATTTAGATGTTTAAGTAAAAGTCTTGATGGAACAGTAACAGGAAAAAGGGAAAATGCAACACTACACTCTATGTTTTAATGCAAGAAACCTTAAGTAATAAAATGTTTTATTTTCATATGACACTGTGTATCCCAACATAATATCAAAATTGTCTATCACAAATTATACAAATAATTGTATAATAATAATAATAATAATAACCTAATAATATATATATATATATATATATATATATATATATATATATATACACACACACACAACCAGTCAAAAGTTTGGACACTGTAAGATTTTTAATGTTTTTAAAAGAAGTTTCGTCTGCTCACCAAGGCTGCATTTATTTAATTAAAAATACAGTAAAAATAGTAATATTGTGAAATATTATTACAATTTAAAATAACTTTTCTGTTTGAATATATTTTATAAAGTAATTTATTCCTGTGATCAGCATCATTACTCCAGTCTTCAGTGTCACATGATCCTTCAGAAATCATTCTAATATACTGATCTGCTGCTCAAGAAACATTTATTGTGTACAATTGTACAAAATATTTGTGTACAATATATATTTTTTTTTTAGGATTCTTTGATGAATAGAAAGTTCAAAAGAACAGCATTTATTTGAAATATAATCTTTTGTAACATTATAAATGTCTTTACTGTCACTTTTGATCGATTTAATGCATCCTTGCTGAATAAAAGTATTAATTTCTTTCATTTCTTTAAAAAAATAAAAAATAAATAAATTCTTACTGACCCAAACTTTTGAACGGTAGTGTATAATGTTACAAAAGCTTTGTATTTCAGATAAATGCTGTTCTTTTGAACTTTCTATTGATCAAGAAATCCTGAAAAAAAAGTACACAACTGTTTTCAACATTGATAATAATCATAAATGTTTCTTGAGCAGCAAATCAGCATATTAGAATGATTTCTGAAGGATCATGTGACACTGCAGTTTAACTACAAAACTCTCACTATCTGGCCACTGTTACACACACAATGTGAGTGTTTACCACAGCTGACGCGCAACAAAATGCTTCACGAAAAATAAAGCGCAGTTGTGATGAACGAATGACAAGGAAGCACAAAAAATGAACGTACAGTACACAAAAGTAAATACAAAGTGTTCGTTGTTAGTCGCAAACAGCACAGCAGCTCCAGACAATCAAAACCCAATGTTACTCACATATGAAGCGGAATCAAAGCAGCCTCCGCATCTGTTTTCAGGCCTTCCCACTTAGCTCTCTCCAGCGCTGGAAAGCTTTTCTAATATAAATGCGGTCCTAAAGCGCTTGCCCAGTCATAAACCTTCATTCCAGTGATATTCTTTTGAGCTCTTTTATATTGTGTCCCATCTCTTGTTCTGCAGTTTTTTGTTTGTTTGTTTGTTTATTTGTTTTGTTTTTCTTATTTTCAAATTTCCTTCTTGCTTGTTCTCGCTCCTCAACCGACATACGCCCCCTAATGCTGATTGGTTACACATTTGTTGTTGGTGTCGGCCTGACTAACTTCCAAACAGTGTTTTTGAAATTCTACTTACGTGAGAACCACTGTAGTAGTGTAATAAAATAGTGAAATACAATGTACCACTATTGTTAATGGTATATTTTATTTTTAAGATATAACATCATCAGAAGTGATACTCTACACCAGTCATTTGACTTGCAATGGTAGAAGACTGTAGACTGCTCTACGCTTCAAGCTCTACTGTTTTTAGACAGCGCTGTCAGTGAGTGAAGCAGCACAAGCTGTCTCACAGTGGTGTGACTACACACGACAGCAGCACTGATGAGCGTTTCACACTGGGATGACTCATAGAATCATTACTAACGCACTGACCTTCAACCCTCGGCTCAGAGCTCAGACACACACTAATGAGCTATCCATCATTTAGCCCTTTCTTCAGTCTTGACAAACAGTTGATGCAAAGAAATGTAATTAAAAGTATGTGAATCTGATTGTGCTGTGGCATAAATGCTGAGAATAAGATACCTTTACATTTAAGAAATGATCGCATTGACTTCTCTTACCTCAAGGATGATGGGTATGAACTAGTGCTGTCAATCGATTAAAAATAACTATTTAATCACATTTTTTTTTCTGTAATTAATCACAATTAAAACATTAGTGTTTTTAATATTTTTATATTGTAATAATTTCACAGTTACTCAAATACATACGATTTAGCAAAAAAACGTACGAATTTGTACGACCTCACTACGTTTTTTGTTTTGTTTTTTTTTTTGCTAAATCATACGTATTTTACGAGAATTAACCACTTTGTAAAATGTAAAATGAATCATTTTGACGGCATTGATGAACCTGTGGTGGTTTCTGCGGTGGGAAAGAAACGCAAGTCATCGGAATGTAATCATTTACGTGAAGAGATTAAGAAGATGAGGCACTTGAGTCGGGAGGAGGAAAAATGCCGGCTGTTGCTTGTTCCACGACAGCATCAAACTTCTGTCACGGTACCCAAAACTGAATCATGAACAGTTTTTAAAAGTCATTTTTAATACCAAGTACTCAGCAAATGTGTTTATTTTACCCATGCGGTGGCACCAGATACTCTTTAATCGGTAATGACAAACGGAGACAATTCATTTATAACATGACTATACAAGATGACTTGTTGAATTCATTTTGGGAGTGACGACTTAATGTATTTTCAGTCAAATGCCTGTATATAAGATTAGTATTGACAAAGTTCAGCTGTCATATATGTGAATCAACTTACTTTTTTGTGTATTTTCAATATGAAAAATAACTTTTATATTGATGGATTAATTGCATTTTGGAAAAAAAAAAAAGTGTGTTATGGATTTATTGCATTTTTGGAAAAAAAAGAATCCATTTTTATAATAAGCCTTTGAAAATCAAAATCTAGATTTGAATTTTTAATGTTTTATAACATTATTTTTATATGTGAAAGTTTAAAAAAAAAAAAGAGTGGTTTTCATCTTGCCGCTTTCTTGGTAAAGAAAACATCTTTTTACTCAAATTAATCAAAATGGATTTATAGCGTTTTGGAGCCAAACTCTTCAAATTTTGAATATCTTACCAGAAAATAGTTGATCTGATCAAGCAAGAGCTCTCTCAAACGTGATTCTTAAAACTGCAACCGTGTGTGAATTATTCAATGACATTCTGGGGGGTTGAATTTTAAAAGGGATTTCTGTCAGTAATTTACTGGTTGCAATCTCTTGAGGTCTCTCTCAAAAATGTGAAGCTACATTGCTGTTCAAAAGTTTGGAGTTGGTAAGATTTTTATTTTTTTATGAGTAGTTTCTTATCCTCTCCAATGCTGCATTTATTTGATAAGAAATTCAGCTCAAATTGTAACATTTTATTAAAGTCCAATGAAGATGAGACTATCAGGGTTCAAAATATCAAATGCAGCCTTGGTGAGCAGAAGAGACTTCTTTTAAAAACCATAACAAATCAACCCCAAACGTTACCTTGTCTGTCAGGTACAGCATTATCACTCTCAAAGTGAATGTTACAGTGCATGTGCTCAAAAAATGATCACCCGCCAGTTCCTATCCCTCACAGACCATTACTCCTCCAGAAAAGGAATAAGGCTGTGAAAATCGTGTCAGACCGCTTGCACCCAGGACACTTTGTGTTCCAGCATCCATCCTCTCAGCGGACACCAGCACTGAGAGTGCTAAAAAGCAGGACCAAATGCCCTCGACTCAGTTTCTTCATATCTATCATTAACAGGAACAGTACTGACAGCTCCATCTAATATTTCATTTCACTCATATGCTTTGAATATCTCTTCAAATCCAGTACAAAACTTCTCAATACCTGGAATGACAGTATTTATGTCTTGTTTTCCAGTACTAAAAATTCTTAAATTAAAGCCCAAAGTATATTTCACTTTTTACGCATACCCGAGGGTCAGCGTACAGTGCACGATGCGAATTTCGTCATCAGAAGAGTACGCACATGCGTATTTAATTTTTTATGCAGTAATTAGTTTATCCACAAGGTGGCAACTGTGTTCTGGGGCTGAAAAACTGCATAAACCGAACAGACAGGCACATGCAAGGTACAGCAACAATTGAGGCCTTCACAGACGAGAGAGATTGTGCGAAAAGGTTAGAAAGTACCCTAATTTGTACAACACTAGCATGAAAGAATACAAAGATGTCTACATGGGTCGTAACTCATGGCGAGAGAATGCTCAAATCTGCGCATGCGTCAAATGCCTGTGTACGCTTATGAGTCAAATTAAGTATACTGTACTTCGCAAGGCTGTGCGTTAGACCATGTGTCGTACGCGTTAAAAAAAAACAAAAAAACAACAAGTATACTTTGGGCTAAATGCTGCCTTCAATTGCTCTCGGAAATATCGTAAATATTAGTTTCCTATGTAAAAATTGCACATGAACGCACTCCCATTTCAATGAGCTCGTAACCACGACTTCAGAAGTTGGAATTATCAAATTTCCGATAGCACGTGAAAGCTGCATAAGATACAGATGCTGAAATAAATACCGATACCTGCACCTTTTGCTTTGTTTTGTTTTTGCCTTTAAATTTAATATTCACATTCTGGGTAGTATTGTTTGCTAGGAAGAGAAGCAATTTTATTGCATTGCATGATAATATGTTTTATTTTTGTCACTGTAAATATTCACTTTCATCAGTAAGATGGAGGTGCCATCCCACCATGCAGCGACGTAGCTTCACATTCTCTATGGCCATGTTCACAGAGGCCACGTTCACACAGCAGCAGAATGCGGTGGTCAGTCCTGTATTTGAGTCCTTAATATGGTTACGTTCACACAAAGTATATAGTGACAACCGTATTCTATAACCGAACTCACACCCGTAAATTTTCAGGACTCACAACCGCATTCTCGGAATATTCGCGCTGTGTGAACAGAACCGTGTGAGAGAGCCGCTATTCTAAGGGGTTTCGTGTGGTGTGGTTTCACTTTCTGTAACTTACAGCGACGGAGATGTGAGCTGTGTGTCATCTGAAGGTTTTAGATCCAGTCACCTGAGCCGCTCCCATCAGTTTTGTATTCCATGCGCGTCATGCGCGGCAGCGCGAGGCGCTTCAAAGGACGTGAGACGCGAGTGCAACAGTGCGTTCACACCGCCGCCGGTGAGAGCGTCAAAGTGACAGAAAATAATTCATCTTCAATGTGAGCCGGCGGCGAGCTCCGGCGAGAGCGCCGAGGAGAGTTGAAGTCAGGTCAACTTTATGGTAATGAGCTATGACGCGGTTCAGAGGGTCAAAGTAAATGACAAGTTGTGGCAACCAATCGGAATCCTTTCAAGCGAAGACCTCTACATTCCGATTGGTTGCCACAACTTGTCATTTACTTTGACCCTCCCACCGGCGGCGGTTTGAACGCACAGTACAGCGTTGTTGGCAGGGCAGCCAAGGCAAATTTTGACGCTCTCGCCGGCGGCGGTGTGAACGCACAGTTATAGGTGTCCGGCTAGCGAATGTTTACATTGAAGCTGCTGTCATTAATGAAGGTTTGATGGATGAACTTGCGGCTCATCTGGACTCTATCCTGTCAAAAGTGATAAGGCATTTCAGTTTTATGGACGTGGCCATCTTCAAAATGACTTTAGTCTAACCCTATGGTTACTAGTAAGAGAATACGGGCTTGACTCTCGTTGCACGTTCATACAGTGTTCGAGACGCTGCTGTAAGTTGCTGTTTGAACAAGACATTTAAAGACTCACACCTGTAAATGTGGTTGTCAATCCCAAAAACTGACAGTGTGAACATGGCCTATGTCAACACTATCAACACTGAAATTTGCAGCAGTCAGGTGGTACAAGTCAGAGCTCTAGGCCTATGTGTTGTTTTACATTTATTTTATTGAAATGTTGTACTTTGAGACATGAGGTAATTTAACACCTTCTCTTGTGATGCTTTGCAGACTCTGCTCTGGCTGAGTGCGTTCATGTGTTTTGGAGGAAGCATGGCTTTGGAGAGCGCTCTGAAGGGAGGGTGGGATCTTATGCTTTCAAAGCTAGCTAAGTGTAAAGTCAGTTCATTTTATACTTTTTTTTAATACATTACTTTCTTAAGTAATTTTGCTTCTCAAGTAAGTGTATCTTGATTTAAGAATGTTTAGATATAGGCTACTGTAAATCAAGACTTTTTTTTGCAGTGACAAGATTTTTTTTGCTCACTTTATCTTTAATTTATTGTTTAATTCCTCTTTAACTTGTGTGCGTATTTGGATATACATTTGTATATACTTTTATATTTTTATATAGCCCTACATCCAAATATTTTGCAGTATTTGTGTTAATGTGTTTTGTCAGGTCTATGTTTTCACCTGCTCAAAGCCTATTTCTATCTAGATACTTGAATAAAAGACTGAGCAAAGATGCCCTTGAATAGAGCCGACAGGGAATGGATTAACACAGTGCAGTTATAGGTGACCACAGAGAATCCCACTTTCAGTTAAATACTGCAGGGAGCATGAGTCCTCTCCCAAGTGTCTCTCATATTTGTTGTATTTACAATGCACTAAAGAGCCAGCCAGTCCCCAAAAAGGATTAGATTTCAAAACTCGACTTTGCCTTGAGTGAAGCCAAAATGTGTTTTTCTTTCCTCTTCCTGGGTTAAATTGATCCTCTGCATGTCCTTGATTTAGACAAAAAAATAAATAAATAAATAAATAAATAAATAATTCAGTTAGTTAAAGCGCAATTCAAGAGTGCAAATGGAGTTGTAGTTGTAATTGTGTTTAGAAAGTTTATAACACACTGCAAAAATAATTATATTATATACACTACTGTTCAAAAGTTTGGGTAAGATTTCTATTTCACATGTTCTTTTGAATTTTCTGTTATTCAAAAAATCATGAAAAAAGTATTACTGTTTTCACAACTTTAAATAGGGTTATAATAAAATAAATAAATGTGCAGTAATTCAAGATATATAATGATTTTTTTTTTTTTTTTTTCATTTATAGATTACATTTTTCCCCTTCTTTTTGATTCTTTTTCATTTGACAAATGACTAAAACAAGATTTTCATTGTACCACATAATCAAATAACTTGGTTCTACATTTGTCTTTGTATGAAAGTCAAAGCTGAATAAACAACTTTTAGAAAGCTTTTATTTGTGCATAAACAGAGATATTCTTTGAAAAAAAGTATTATGTATTCTTGTCACACATTTTGTCCTGATTATTATGACAGACTGCTGACTGCTGTCACTGCAGAGTTCAGGAGGTGGCCACTCTCTTCACAAATTTCACAGCATCATCAAAGGAATCTGAATCCATCAGCATCCAAATTTAACAAATTTCATTCAGTTAAAAAAAGGTAAAAATATCCAGACGTGTAATTTAGAGCCCAGAGCCTTAACTGGGGGTATATGAGGAAAGCTGCCTCTGTCGATTCATGCATTTGTATGAAGGAAAGACGAGTTCATATCGCTCTGACACTCTCTTTCCTTCTTCCTATAAAACACTGCTATTAGTTTTCAATCCCTGCCTTCTTCTCTAGCACCCTTGACTCCTCTCATCCTCAGAGAGAGGATCTGGGGAGAGAGAGCTGCCATTTTGAGTGACAACCCCAGATAATGAAAGTGACAACTGCTATCTGTGTATATCTATTCGCTTTAATGTGGGGGAAATGAAGTCTATCTTGGCTTAGCGGTGTGAGACTTGTGACTCGTTCAAGGATGATGTGGCCTCTTCATCTGCACATGCATGTGGCACTAATGCTAAGTGAGTGCATGTAGTGTGATACTTACTACAGTGTTAAAGTATCAAGTATTCAAAGTTTATTCAGGATTCAAAAGCGGATATATACTCCATGGCGTGTGAAACAACATTTGTTATACTTCTCATAACCTTCAGCGATACCTTATTCCAATAATTACTGAAAGAGTCTGCCCTACTTCTACATGGCATCTATTAACTCACAAGACTATTGACAATTAGCTTAAAAGAATGGTTATCAGTTGAGAACTGCAGACAGAGACAGTAAGTTAAAAGGCACCTACACTAAAAAGATTAAACAAATTTACACAGTAAAATACCATTTTCCATTGAAACCGTAATATACCTGGCAGTGGATAATATTATTTGTCGTTTTTGAGAATGTAACCTATTGGCTACTTTCTCTAAAATGACAAATATTACCCAGAATGCATTGTTTTTACAGTATATTACTTCTGTATATTAAAGTGCATTCTGGGTAATATTATTATTTGTCGCTTTCCAGAAAGTAGCCTATAAGCCTTGTTTCTTAAAATGACAAATATTACCCAGAATGCATTGTTTTATGGTATATTTCTGTTTCAGTGGAAAATGGTATTTTACTGTGTAAATTTGTGTATTATGTCCCTTTTTACAAGATATAAAACAAGTCTCTAATGTCTCCAGAGTGTGTATGTGAAGTTTTAGCTCAAAATACCCCACAGCATGCTAAAATTGCCACTTTTTGGGCGTGAGCAAAAATGCACCATTTTAGTGTGTCCCTTTAAATGCAAATAAGCTGCTGCTCCCAACCTAAGAGGGCGGAGCTTCAAGAGCTCATTCTCTGGTGTCAGGAGTCAGAACACACTAATAATGTCATAAACTGTCAGTAACTGTGTTCAGTCCAAACTGGATTCAGACAATAATGTCTACAGAGCCAGAGAATATATGCTGCATGGATATAGAACAGGTATAGTTTAGTTTCATTACGGCTATAACTTATATTGTCATCTTGCTTTGAAGCGTCCATTTTCAATCAAGAAAATCACTGTAAGAGATTAATAAAACACAGTACAAGAAGTGTCCATTAAAATATTATCCATAAACTCTCTCTCCCCCTTGCATTATCATCAACATACACAGCAATTAAACAGAAACACTTGTTACACTTAACAGTAAACAAATATATACAGACATTATGCCTTTCCAGGGGGGTGCTTAATAAACTGGTAAGCTTTATATCCATAAAACAACTTTGATGAACTATAATAAAGTGTGTGCTCTCCCTTTTATTACAGCTGTAACCAGTATTGCTCTGGATACTGTAAGCTGGATCACAAACAGTGAGTGATCCATCCTTGAGTAACAACTTTTTAGCAAAACCTGTGTTTTGTATTGTCCCTTTGTATTGACATTCGTTCACAAAGCAGTCTGGTGTAAAATGATTTGCACAGGTATATGGGGCGCATTCCCTTCAAAAATAAAACTAATCTGCTGCGTCTTCAGTGGCTCTGATGTCGTGAGTACATGAAGACTGTTATGTTCAGACGTTCTTGTCACTACAGTTGCTCCAGCCTGGAGAAAATGGCAGACTGTGCTCAACTCGCTCAGGGCAGAGTCTATGCTGAAACGGCAGAGTCTGTCAGCAGTCATGGGCAGGGCCTGTGCAAAGTGACCTCACTTTGCCCAGAATCTGCAAACCGCTTGTTCTGAGACACTTCTTATGATTTATGGGAATTTAAAAAAAAAAGGAGTGGGTGGACTTTTATCATTATAGGGTGGTTGTATATAGGTTGGTTTTTCGCCCTACTGTGCTACTTCCACCTACGTCACGCGTGACCTTTCAAAGTAATGCGTGGCGGAACGCAGAGCAGTGCAAGACCGTAAAATGCAGTCCGTAAAATCCTTAACGCGCTAAAATATTTTAACGCATATTTAACGCAAAAAAAATTACAGAAGCATGTGAAATTGCGTCATAACGTAATTTACGTCACGGAGTTAGATGATCTTAAAGTCCATGCTGATTATATTAGAGATGGCAGAGAGAATTATTCATTCCAGTGTCCATTTCGCTTTAAAACACGAACTCTCTGTCATATTCTGTCATTGTAAATGAAGAGTGCGAGCCCTCCCGCATCGCGCTGTTCCTGACTGAACGGAACGTGTGTATGTTGCTGTTAGGGATGGAACCATTCGGTTCTCCACCCACGGTTCGGCACACCAAATCTGACGACGCATTTATAATAGGGATTGTTGAAAACAACGTGCAAAACAGACAGACAGATTCGGCTAATGTTAACAAATACCAGGAAGTAACCATATGGTCAACTGAATAAAGCAACAAAATGATTGTGGCAAGCAGGGCGAGGCCAAGAGCCGAGGGAATGGAGCGAGGCCGGTGGCAGGAGTGTTAATGAGCATCACCTGCATGCCACAGCGGTCTCAAATCCCACAGAGGAGCTCCGGAAAGATAAAAGGAGGAGTTACAACAGTAAAGGACGAGAGGACCAAGTCTGGGACATTTATGTTTTGTTTTATTATGTTTATATTCTGTGAGGTGCTGCTGCTTTCATTTTTTTGTCTGTTTATTTTGTGATTAAACTTTACCCTGATCATTCGCCAATTCCTTCTTCCCTGAGCCTTTAACATTGTTAAAATGATCATAAGTATCACATAATTCTACATATAAAATCTTTTGGTAAGCCTAAACCATTTGTTGGTCCTTGATTTCGGAGTCCCTTTACTCCATTTTTTAGTGCCAGAATGATTTAATCAGTCTCTGTTGCATTTCCCTCTTTGCTGCTATAAGCATGAGGTGCTCGTCGATCCTTCCTCGGTTCTGCCCTGCTCTTTCTCAGTTTGGAGCAAACAGCAGGCTTTTAAGCCACCAGTTGAGTTTGCTTTGTCTCCTCATTAGTCCCCCTAAGGGACACTTCTGCCTTTGCCTGGGATAGAGGCACGCCTGGTGTGAACTCAGTGTGTTCTACTTTTCGACAGTGTGCATAGTGTACCAATGTATCTCATTTCTCCATTCGGACAGTCCTGATAGGTAGAATGAACATCCCAGCTGCTTTTACCTGTGAATGGAGACCTTCAAATGTTTTTGTTAGAGACAACACATATTTACTCATCACCCATTCTGTCCTTCTTGGGGTGACCTTTGAAAAATGCATGTGGGTTGAGGGCTGTCCATACCCACTTTGCCACCAATACATTGAGCAGGGCTTGAACCTATGTCATTCCCATTTCTGACAATATCATACATGATACCACTCGCAAAAATCATACACTATTGGTGGCCTTATAAACATCAGTAAAAGTGTAAGAAAAGGTGTGTTATAGCTCAAGCTGCCGCAAATATGCAAATAAGAACGTCAACCTTGGGTTTAGGAATGTACAGTATGAAACTTGCAAGACTTTTCACAAAAGAAGTGTTAACATATAGATATAACATATATCTCACCATGTATCTCTGTCTCTGTCACTGTTCCTATAAGTAAAATACACCAAATAAAAAATAAAAATAGTAATAGTAATAGTATACAAAGTGCCTTAATATTTACTAAGGTCGATACAAAAACATGAAGTGGACCCAATAAACCTGTGGCCATGTGACCTGCACTGGAGTATACTTTAATTGTTTTAAGCCTCAGCCAGCACAAAACAGTGGAAATAAAATTCCAATCTTTTGTGAAATGCTTTAGCAGGTGCATCAGGTCACATCTCTCTGGGAGTGCTTATCTGTGTGGGTTCAGATAAGCCTGAAGGAAAATGTTCTGTAATTTTGCTTACACTTGTTTATAGTCTGTGGGTTCACATCCCCAGTGACGGATACAGAGAAACACCGTGAACAAAGCTTATTGTGAAGTCACAATAATAGGACAGAAGAGCAACCAATCATTCTTTGAGCTGCTTCATAATGTGTACTTGTAAAAATTTACTCACAAATGCTTGCACCTGAAATCAACTATCATTTGTATTTTTTCTACTGTGTATATATTAAAACCTTTTTATTTCCTTAAGACAAAAAAAGTCACTGGTTACTCTACCACTTGAATTGATCCTTTCAAGATCTTGATCTTGCCAGTGACTTCTCAAATGCTTGGGGCATCAAGATAAATTATCTAAAAGGATAGTTTATCTAACAATGAAAATTCTCTCTTCATTAACTTACCCTCATGCCATCTCCAATGTATATGGCATTCTTTCTTCAGATAAACACAAAGATTTTTATAAAAAAAAAAAAAAAAAATCAATCTCTGTGAGATTTTATTTTATTAAAGAGTTAGTTCACCCCAAAAAATGAAAATTCTGTCATTAATATTCACCCTGACACCCTCATGTCACTCAAAACACCTAAGATAGCGTTCAGAACACAAATTGAGAGATTTTTGATGAAATCCGTGAGCTACCTGGCCTCTGGTACACTGCAACACAATTACTACTTTCAAGGCCCAGAAAGGTAGTAAAGACATTGTTAAAATAGCCTACATGAATACAGTGGTTCAACCTTAATGTTATGAAGCGACGAGAATACTTTTTGTGTGCAAAAAACAAACAAAAATAACAACTTTATTCCACAATTTCTTCTCTCCCATGTCAGTCTCCTACGCAGTTGACATACTGTAGTAAAAACAGTGTAGCGCTTCCGGGTTCTACATCAGAACGCCGGCTCAGTATTGGCCAACACTGTTCACGTGAGCAACACAGGAGCCGGCCAATAATGCGGCAGCGTTCTGACGTAGAACCCGGAAGCGCTGCACTGGTTTACAATGTCAACTGCGTAGGAGACTGACATGGAAAAGAAGAAATTGTTGAACAAAGTAGTTATTTTTGTTTGGTTTTTGCAGCAAAACGTATTTTTGTTGCTTCATACCTGTCAATACCTGTCTTGAAAATTCATAACATTAATGTTGAATGACTATTGACTATTTTAACAATGTCTTTACTACCTTTCTGGACTGTGAAAGTGGTAATTGTGTTGCAGTCTATCGGAGGCCAGATAGCTCATGGATTTCATCAAAAATATCTTAATTTGTAAATCTAAAATTTCCGAAGATGAACGAAGGACTTAGGGGTTTGGAGCAACATGAGGGTGAGTAATTAATGACAGAATTTCCATTTTGGGATGAACTAACCCTTTAACATTACATTATCAGCAAGTACAGTTTTTTTTTTATTTTTTTTTTAAATAGTCCACTTTAGACATTCTACTAACTTTAAGTAACTTTGCAGCTATAGCAGTCATTAGAGTATCTGTAGACTGTCTGCTTAATATCTGCTAACACTTTATTTTGATGCTTCCCCAACAGACATTCTACTCACTATAAGTAACTTTGCAACTACATCAACTACTAATCCTAACCTAACAGTCTACTAGTACTCTAATGAGAGTTAGTTGACATGTAGTTGCAAATGAATGAGAGTTCTGTCATGACAACTCTCTTGAGTGTTTGGCATTTATGGATATGACAATGTGGATATGTTTAATCTTGATCTGCCACGCTGCTGCTGCTGCTGCAGAGTAAGTACGGGTCTTGCTGCTGCCAATACATACAGGACACGCTGCTGTGAACAAATAATGTGTATACATAAATTCAGGTGGAGCTGGGGAAGGTGGAGGGTTTCTGAAAGCACGCTGCAACTGCTACAGCAAATGCTGACCAAGTATTTGAAGGTTGAGCAGCGAGCTCATCGGCTACTGGTACAGCAGGGACCAATTAGCTGTGCCCTATAGAGAATTTCAAGCAGACTGAGTTAAGGATCAGCCTGCGCCATCTAGAGTTTCATGACAGAACTTTGTTTTTAGTTGACGTGGTTGCAAAGGTAACTATAGTTAGTAAAATGTCTAAAGTGGACTATTGAAATAAAGTGTAACCAGTTAGACACAGGTGCTTTGATTTGCACTGTAGACTGAATGTGTGTGGTAATTGTAGGGGAGGTTTGCTTGGAGAAACTTCATCAAAGGCACAGTGATGGACCCTGTGAACCTGCCGGTTGCTGACTCACTCCCAACATTCCAGCAACCCAGTGATCAAACCCCCTTCCTGTTTGTAGAGGGAACCTCCAGCAGACCATTAAAGTGAAGGTAAAGCATGCTTGCACTTTAAATCAATTTACACTGTTTTCTAGCCTTTATCACATTCAAAAGTCAGCGTTCACCTCTACTGACTCCAGATCAAAGTGTATTTTGAGAGCAGAATTTTCAGTGCAAGTCATTTGATTTTTAGGCAGTAGAAGAACAAAGTGTTTGATGGCAGAAAAGATAATAGGAATTCAGTTCCATGCACATAGTTTTGTAGTACTTGTCATAGTTTTAAAACACGAAGGTTAGTCCAGGTTGCAAGAGTGATGTTCAAACAGCAGTGCAGTGAAATAAATGGGCTACTGGCAAAGAGTCTAGTCCAATTAATAATCAATGATTCTGAAGATGCAGGAGCATGGCCATTAAAATAACTGTTCGTGTCATTTCAATCATAAAATTACAATGGCATTTGTCCAGGGTTACACTTCATAATTTGTTTAATCAAGGTATTGTCTCCGAAAGTAAGTCTTAATATCTTACATAGTTGTCTTTCTCTAGTAAAATAAGATTGTTTCAATGCTGCTTAGATATTTTTTACTAAAAAACATGACAAAAAATATTGATTGATAAAATTATTTTTGCAAATTCTGGGAGAAAGTCACAAAAAGTGAATATTCAACAGGTGTTTTAGTAATTAACCTTTTACTTAGGTCTTTGCAATGTATCAAAATAGGCTACAGGCTCATAAATACAGATCTCAGTGTAAAAGTTAGCTTTTAAGTTCTACAGTAAAATCATGACAGTTTCATCCACAAGGGGGCAGTCTGATATTAATACAGCTGAGAGAGACCCTTGCAAAAAAAAAAAAAAAAAAGGCCAAACAAAAACAGATCACCAAGAACCAAAAATGGCATAATCATGTTAAAGAGAGCGTTTACTGCATCAGCATGTCTCAGCTGCTCTGATGGAGAGACGGCCCACAATTCATTTAGTGAGATTAGGCTGAGGCGCGAATAAAGGCTGAAGCTAAAGCTCAGGCAGACTTGTGCGTCTCTCAGCTCAAGACCGGTTAACCATCCTCTTTAATCCCTCATGATTTCCTAAAGCCCCAGAGCTGAAATAAAGACAGAGGCTGTCATCTATTCAAGCTATGAATTTGACTGATATCTCTTAAAGGAATAAAATCACCCAAAAATGGAAATTTTGTCATCATTGACTCACTCTTATGTTGTTCTAACCCTGTATTATCGTCTTTCTTCTGTAAAAGACGAAAATGCCCAAGCAAGAAAAGTGAATGTTTTTTTATAATGCCACAATTTCAAAGGAAAGAAAATATGGAATTGGAAACTGGATTTAGTCTAGTGGGGCAGCAGGGTTTCGGCAGATCTCAGAAAAAAACATTTCTGTAGTGCTCTGGCTCGTTTCACATTTGTTTATGAAATGTACTACTTAAGATATTAATAATTTGCAATATTTCAGATACGAATTGTGCTCCAAAAGCAGATAAAAAATAGGTTTTGTTTGTTTTTATTGTGCAGAAACATTATGTCCTGAAAAAAATAAAATAAATAAATCACTTGAGCCCTGGGGAAATTTTGAATAAATTTCAAATGTGATACCTTGTTCTCTCCCACAGCGCTTGCTATCAATTTGTGGTGTCTGACATATTTGTTTTTGGACTTGAACTTTCAACAACACAACACATGCTACATTCAGCACCAGGTGAGAGCTAATTAGTTTTGTCTTTGCACGTAATTACTCAGACAGTCCCTCATTAATATAGTCAACAATTTACAACAACAGTTAAGATTCTACCAGCTATTAGCAAAATCAGACTGTTAAAGAAAATGTACAGGTTTCAAAAATGAAGAAGACTGTGCAGGTTTCTCATTTGCATGGTGTTACGATAAAAGGGGACTGAAGCTTTCAACAGGACATAAAAGCATATACAGCCCAGATGTTGGGACGTTTTTTAAATTTGAATAAAATGAAAACTAAAAGACTTTCAAATCACATGAGCCAATATTTTATTCACAATAGAGAATAGATAATATGTTGTTTAAACTGTTCAAACTGAGAAATTTTACAATTTTATGCGCAAAATGAGCTCATTTCAAATTCGATGCCTGCTACAGGTCTCAAAATAGTTGAGACGGGGACATGTTTACCATGGTGTAGCATCTACACTTCTTTTCAAAGCAGTGTGAAGGCATCTGGGCATCGAGGTTATGAGTTTCTGGAGTTTTGGTGTTGAAATTTGGTCCCATTCTTGCCTGATATAGGTTTCCAGCTGCTGAAGAGTTTGTGGTCATCTTTGACATATTTTTCTCTATAGGTGAAAGATCTGGACTGCAGGCAGGCCGATTCAGCACCCGGACTCTTCTACGACGAAGCCATGCTGTTGCAATAAGTGCAGTATTTGGTTTTACATTGTCCTGCTGAAATACACAAGGCCTTCCCTGAAATAGACATCATCTCGAGGGGAGCATATGTTGCTCTAAAACCTTTATATACCTTTCAGCATTCATAGTGCCTTCCAAAACATGCAAGCTGCCCATATCATATGCACATTACATTTAGTCATTTTTACATGTAGTCATTGCACATATTCACCCCCATACCATCAGAGATGCTGGCTTTTGAACTGAACGCTGATAACACACCTCTTTAGCCCGGAGGACACAGTGTCTGTGATTTCCAACAAGAATGTCAAATTTGGACTTGTCTGACCATAGAACACTTTTCCACTTTGAAACAGTCCATTTTAAATGAGCTTTGGCCCACAGGACACGACGGCGCTTCTGGACCATGTTCACATATGGCTTACTTTTTGCATGATAGAGCTTTAGTTGGCATCTGCAGATGACACGGCGGATTGTGTTTACCAACAGTGGTTTCTTGAAGTATTCCTGGGCCCATTTAGTAATGTCATTGACACAATCATGGCTGATGAGTGATGCAGTGTCGTCTGAGGGCCCAAAGACCATGGGCATCCAATAAAGGTCTTCGGCCTTGTCCCTTACGCACAGAGATTTCTCCAGTTTTTCTGAATCTTTTGATGATGTTATGCACTGTAGATGATGAGATTTGCAAAGCCTTTGCAATTTGACATTGAGGAACATTGTTTTTAAAGTATTCCACAATCTTTTTTAAGCACTCTTTCACAGCTTTGCCCATCTTTACTTCTGAGAGACTCTGCCTCTCTAAGACATCCCTTTTATAGCTATTCATGTTAAAACCTGATATCAATTAACTTAATTAGTTGCTAGATGTTCTCCCAGCTGAATCTTTTCAAAATTTCTTGCTGTTTCAGCCATTTGTTGCCCCCATGCCAATTTTTTAGCAGGCATCAAATTTGAAATGAGCTCATCTAGTGGATAAAAGTGTAAAGTTTCTCAGTTTAAACAATTGTTATGTTATCTATGCTCTATTGTGAATAAAATATTGGCTCATGTAATTTTAAAATCTTTTGAATAAAATGAAAACTAAATGTAAAAAAAAAAATGTCCCGACATTTCCGGAATTCGGGTCGTAAAAATTGATCCATATGACTGGAAAATATAGAGCAAAAGTCAAAAGAATAAAACATGTTGCTTTTGGGGGCTTTTGGAAGCTTGTTACGTAAGAGCATGGAAAAGAGCAACCATTTTTATTATTTCTCCTTTTGTGTTTTACAGAGGAAAAAGTCATATCGGCTTGAAGCGACCAGCTTGAAGGGTGAGCAAATAATGACCAAATTTTCATTTTTTAGACAAAGTAATCCTTTAAAGGCTCCAAATGGAACTTAATGGATTCATAGATGGATTTAGTGGAATTGGGTATGGAGGTTTGCACCAGGAAGTAAAGG